>PVIH01003340.1:0-81729 GCA_004025045.1 Sigmodon hispidus | reverse complement strand
GTGAACATAGTTGAGCTAATACCTTTGGAGTGTGACTATGCATCTTTAGGGTATACACTCAGAAGTGGTATTGCTGGGTCCTTGGGGAGATTGATTCTCAATTTTCTGAGAAACCCCCATATTGCATTCCAAAGTGGAGACAGGGGCTTGCTATTTGTGAATTCCCCTGCTGAAGTCTTCTGAGCACCTAAATTACACTCAACTACAATGTTGTTTTAATTCTATTTGCTGTTTATTTACTTGAGAGTTTAGAGATAGGATATCCTATTATAGCCCAAGATACTCTCAAATTCATGATAATTTTCCTGCTTTAGCCTTCTGAGCCACCATTTCTGAATCAATTATTCTTCATTTAGGCAAAATATTTTTCATTATTTATTTATTTATTTATTTGTGTGTGTGTGTGTGTGTGTGTGTGTGTGTATGCACACACATGCATGTACACATGTGAACCAAACCAAACACAGTCCCACAATGCATGTGTGGAGGTCAAAGGACAACCTGCAGGAATCAGTTCTGTCCACAATGTGGGTTCTGGGGATTGAACCAAAGTCATCAGACTTGGTGGCAAGCACCTTATGGTGGTTTGAATAAACGTGGCTAGAAGTAGGAAGTGTGTGGAAATGGAGAAAAACAATTTTTCTCTGTCCTCCCATACCAACGAAACAACACATAAGGCCTCTGTAACCAGATGTGGGGGTGGGTTCTTTACAACTATCCACCTGGAGGTTACTTAACACAAGTTAAGTAAGGACTCAGAACCAAAAGACAGCCTCTATCTCAGACACCAACTGCAAGCCCCAACTATGTGACCTGTGCTCTGGTGCCATGAACTTCCTTCTTGGGTGCAAAATTTGCTAGTATGAAATCAGGTTCCTAAGGAAGAAAAAAGAAGATATGTACACATTGAAGATTCCATAAGGTCAAATAATTAAATCTCATGACTATATGGAAAGTTAAAATGTTGTAGGCCAAAGCTACATTATCTTGGGCTATTTTTAGTTTCTCTGAATGCCACTCCTTGACCACTTCTATGACCAACCTCACATGCTGTGCCTAGCAAAACAAAACAAAATAAAACAAAACAAAAAACAGTAAAACCCAAAACCTTTAAAATGTATTTTTAGCAGGCCCCTCACTCTCACCAATTTAAAGCTAAGAATATCACTATGCATGAGCTCTGTAACAGATTTTCAAGCTTTGTCCTACCCACTTACCTGATGTTTCAAGCAATGTATTTTGAAAGTGTCTTGATTTATAACTTTCTATAACTATAAAATAAAAAGGTTCATGAAGCTGAGCTCGACGACTCATGCCTTTAATCCCAAAACTCGGCGGGCAGAGGAGGCAGGTGGATCCCTGTAAATTCCAGGACAGCCTAGTCTGCATAATAAGTTCTAGGACAGCCAGAGTTACATAATAGAGAGACCTTGTTTCAAATAAAACAAAAAGAAACAAACATAAACCCGTACGAAATTGTTATCACATTGGAATATGGGATTTGAGGTAGTTTGAACCTGTGATCATGTTGCATGGTTATCTATAGTGAGCACCATCATAAATTGTCCTTCATTCTTTTTGTCGTTATAGCTGGGTTTTGTTGTTGCTGACACAGGACACAATTCATGGAAATACTTTACTTAGGTTTACCCCTTATATAAAGAATTCAGATGAATAGCTAGGGAGATAAAAGGATGCACTGGCAAGGTACAGGGTCAGGGTTATCTTTAAAACCTATACCCTTGTGCTATGCTTGGTGGTGCAGGTTTGCAGTCCTAGTACTTGGGAAGCAGAAATAGGAGGATCAGCAGTTCAAGGCCATCCTTGGCTACATAGCCAATTGATGACACCCTGGGCTATATGAGATGACCCTGTCTCAAAAAAGAAAACAAAAATTAGAACAACATGAAAATTCATTGAATTTCTTTTTATTGAAAATAGATTTTTCTCTCATACAATATGTTCTGACCACAGTTTCTCTCCACCCCACTCCTTCCAGCTCCTCCACACCTCCCATCTCCCCTAGATCTACTTCCCCTCTCTTTCCTCTTCAGAAAAGAGTAAGCCTACAAGAGAGTCAACCAAACACAAAACAAGATAAAAGAAGACAAGGAAAAACCCTTGATATCTAGGCTGGACAAGGCAACCCAATAGGAGGAGAAGAGTCCTATGAGCAGGCAAAGTGTCAAAGACACACTCACTCCCACTGTGAGGATCCCACAAAGCAGCAAGTTAACAGTACATACACAGAGAACCTGGTGCAGACCCATGCAGATCCCAGGCTTGCTGCTCCAGCCTCTGTGAGCCCATTATCCAAGTGTTTTTTATAGAGTTTGTTATCTATGCCACCAGAAGCTTCTTGAAGGTTGCTGGATGGGACTGAAAACACAGTTTTTTGTGATCATTAATATCTATTATCCCATGGTGGAGAAGCCAAGAGTTCAAGGCCAGTCAGGGCTGCATTGTAAGTGCCAGGCCAGCCTGTCTTAAAGTAAGACCTTACCTCCCCTATTCTTTGACTTCCCTTTAAGAAAGACAAAGTTCCAGCACTCTGGTTTTCTGGTCACTTGTTAATTTTCTAGTGCTGAGCCTAATCTGGATCCTGTCTCTGGCTCCCCTGAGCTACCAATTAAAATAAAATCAGTTATAATTTTAAAAGGTGTTATATCAAAGACATTCTTAACCATCAATAAATGCCAAGGGTTTTAGGAACTTGGTGACATGCTCTGTGACTACAGTGTATGGCCCTGTCTCAGAAATCAAGGACAGTGTAAGTCAACTAATCATTTATACTAAGCCCTTCTGGTGGCTCATGTTTCTAATTGTAGCATTTGGGGGCTGAGAAAGGAGGACCACAGGTTTAATGCTGCATAGTGAGATCCTGTCTTTTCCTTTTTGTATTTTGTTTTCCTTCCTGTTTTGCCAAGGATGGAGCCTTGTTTTTGTTTATTTTCCAGCTTAAGCTTGGCCATTTTTTACTTTGTTACCATTTTCCCAAGTAACTAAAAGGTCTACAATCATAGTATATAATTATAGCACAGTGGATGGATTTCATCTGCATTTTTCCAGAAATTAACAGTAAATTTTACAGAGAATCAGCAAAGGGGAGGATCATGTGAGAGGTGGAACAAAATGGGAAAAAGTATAATAATACAAAATTCAATATCTTATATGCTAAGCTAAAAATTAATTTACAAAGAATAAGTTGCAAGTCCTGTATAGAATCATTAAATTTAACTATGTTTCAAAAACTAACCTAATGGTGGGTGTGATGTCATTACACCTTCACACCTTTAATCTCAGCCCTTGGGAGCCAGCTGGTCTATACAACAAGTTCCAGGCCAGCCAGGGCCACATCAGGTTACAGTCTCCAGTATTAGGGCATGAAGTTAGCAGGCAGAGATAGGAAAATGGCCTTAAGTGAAAGGAAGCCAGCTGGTCTACCTAGGGAGCTCTGGGCCAGTCAGCGTTACAGAAGAGGGTGGAGCTCCAAATCAAACAAAAATCAAACCAGGTTACAAGGCAACGGTCATAGTTCAGTGATTGAGCATCTTCCCTGACAGGATTCTATCCCAAGCACCACAACCCCTAATTATTTGTGCACAGGCACACACATATACACGTAGGAAGGAAGGCAGAGAGGGAGACAGGGAGGGAGGGTGCAGAGAAGAAAGCCAGGGAAAGAGCTGAAGAGGAAGAGAGAAAGAAGACTAGAATGAAGTCAGACAGGCTTGGGGGGCCTGTGGCGAATCCCCCACTTTCTCTCTCAGACAGGATCTCACTATGTAAACCTTGTAGACATTGCACTTATGGCAATTTTCTTGCCTCGGCCTCCTGAGTGCTGGGATTACAGACATGAGCACTACACCCATCTCCAACACTCTCTTTTAAAAAAGAAAGCTAAGAACTAGCTTGGCCATTAAAAGCAGTCAATATATATATATGAAAATTAAAAATGCAAAATTTTTCTGCTGGGTTTAGTATCTGTAAGGTACTAAGAAACGTGGGAGGTAGAGACAGGAGAATCAAGATTTCTGGGCCATCCCTGGCTACATGGTTAGTTCAAGGACTAGAAAAACAAACAAAATGCCATACCTTTAATCCTAGGCAGAAGCAGACAGAACTTTAAAAATTCAAGACCAGCCTTGTCTACAAATTGAGTCTCAAGCCAGACAGCTAGCACCACACAGGAGGATATTTAAATAAATAAATAAATAAATAAATAAATAAATAAAAATTTTGGAAAAGTAAAAATTCTCAACTGGATTTGTTGGTTCGGATCTGTAATCCTATCTACTGAAAAGGCTGAGGAAAAAAAACCACAAATCCAAGGCTTGCTTGACTAGAGTGAGATCCTGCCTCAAAATACTAAAAGGCAGTTGGGACACTAACTCAATGATAGAAGGATTAACTGGCATGTGCCAAGCCCTAGCTCCAATCCACAGAACAGAAGAAAAAGCATGTAGACTCTGGATTATTCTTATGACACCGAGGTGAGTAAACCAGCGACCTCTGTGTTTCTAGTAGACTGTAACCTGCTGAGTGCAGCAAAGGCATCAAGCCTGCCTTCATATCCCTAGTCTGTTTTAGAGTCTTCAGCATAGTTCACATTTAATAAATGATTGAAAAATCATGAATGAACAGAGATAGAGAGAAGTAGCTGGTGGGTTTCCTTTTTCGTCTCTCTCAAACATTTTTTGTTCCAGCTCTCCTGGAGCATATGACGGTTTACGTTCACCGCCTACACATACCCTTTAATAAACCTGTGAGATGTCACCTGGCTTTCCCCAGGCTGTAACCAGGGCAGCAGCCTAAAAGGGAAGCAGGTGAAAGACATTCTGTACCCAGACTTTTGCCCTGTCTGGGTCTGAGCCACTTGGCTTCAGCCTCCCTCACAGTGCTGGGAATGGAGCTGGAGATGTGTCCTTGAAGCTACTGCAGTGCTGATCAGGATTAGCTCAGCTTGAGTCTGTGAGAATTTGAATATCGAGAAGCAGGAACCCCCAAGACCAAAGTAACTTGTTTAGCCACAAGTGATTACAGAGTGTCCCAGAGATACAGTGATGATGAATCATCTGCCTTAATGTAATGTATAGAGCATTGGGGAGAAATAGTGACCACATGAGATGTGACTGTGTCATTTCAACCATACATATTTTTATTAATTCATTTCATCTTTGTAGCAATGCAGTGATATTCCAATATCATGACCATCTAAAACTAAGGGAACATATGCATTTTAACAGTACTAGGGACTGAACTTAGAACCTTGTACATGCTATGCTAGCCAAATGTTCTATTATGGGGCTATACACCCCCAGTTATCTTACTTTTCTTTTGAGACAGGCTTTCAGTAAGTTTTGAAAACTGGCTTGAGCTGACTAAGTAACTAAGGCAGGCCTTGAACTTAGGTCTTCCTCCCTGGGCTGAGTAGCTGGGATCGAAAACCTGTATCACCAGGTAGGTTACGTGTACTTTATAGCCAGAATAATGTGGTGTGAACAAGTATAGGAATAAAGAGAATTTATAGCCTGAAGGAGCAAGTTGTCAAGGAACGGAACTGAAGAGGGCAGGTGGGCAGGGGCTGGATTACCTAAGGTGACTTCTTGGAGGCATTAAATAATACAGACTCACAGAAGCAGAGTGGATAGTGATTTAGGTGGAATTCTAGCTTTGTTCTTAACCTCAGTTATTTCTCTGTGTCTCAGTTTACTTGCCTGAAAAAAACAAGTGGAAGGAACAGAATGGACTCATTGATTCTGAAAAAGTGATTTTGGGAAGCGATGTGCTAGAAGAAATCCTCAAGTCAACATGTGGACCCTGTACACAGTTAATGCCAGTTTTGGAGCTCTGGACTTAGTTCAAAGGAAAGGTAGGTTAACCACAGGTCCTTATGTGAGGATTAAGGTAGAGGGAAGTTCGCATTGTTGAAACTGGCCAGTTTGGGGACTTTACTACAGATCCTTCAGAGGATCAGATCAGTTTCAGCTTGATGATGTGGAACTTCAGAGAGCGGCTTCCAGTTGGACTCAGCCTGATCTATCCATAGCAATTTGAAGCAACGATCTGAAGTTTTCAAGTTCTCTCTACTCTTTTGTGGGGGAATAGAACCCAATGCTAGGAAGCATCCTACTATTGTGTTATTTCCTGAGGCTGATTTTAAGTGTTACATTAGACTCCGTGAGCATTTATTGTGAGCCAAGGTTGCATAAAGTACTTTTGTGAAAAACAAGAGCCCCTTTTGGACAGATATAAAAGCTGAGGACTCACGAGATCACCAACATCTAAGTGTGTCCTGCCTGCTGGGCATGGCTACTCTGGTTGCCTATTACAGGTGTATTACATACAGAATTTGTCTTTTGCTCAGTGACAGTAGGAATTGGCATTGAAGGGTAACTCCAGAGCTCATGGTGCTGGTTCCCCTTCTTATAGCCATGGACAACTTTTTACTCCATAAACAACGGGAGTGGACGTTATCCCCCTCGGTTGGATTTTTTCTGGGTGAGGAAATGTGCTTTTTATAGCTTGAGATAGTTTCTATTTACTTGGTCTCTTCCAGCACAGGTTATTTCTGCCTAGTTTTGCCCTTCATTGCCCTTACACTGTATTCTCTAGGTTTCCTCTCTGCAAAAGACAACTAACTCAAGAACACATGCTGTTTGCGTGCATGTGCCAGCCAAGGAATTTCACTCCCCTCCTTCTCCAAGGCTGCCTACCCTTCTATAAATAATTGTTCTCTTCCCTCCCTTCAGACCTCGGAGTAGTTTGGTCACATTAACGCACGCGCGCCGGCACACACACTTTCAGGGGCGGGGGTGTGGGCATGAGTGACCTTGTAAAAGGTACGAGCCCACTGGGGATAGAATTAGCAAACCTGAAACCTCTGCAAATATTTGGCTTCCTCCCGCATTCCTCCCGAGGATTCGGCTGTCTCGTGCCTACCTCACCCAGAACCCTTTAGGCTCGCTCTGCCGCACAAAGCCCGATCCGCCTATCTCCTCTTTGCAAACCCTGAGAACTTCATTCTGCACGTTAAAACTCGTCGGTGGCGGTGGCGGGCAGGACTGGGCATGCTCAGTGGCGGGGACAGGTCTGGGAGGCTAGGAAGCCGCATTTGAAGTGGCTCGGCCTCGGGATGAGGGGGAGGCGGGCTCCCCGGCCGGGGTCCGCGGAGGTTCCCGGTGCTGCACGCGAGGCCGACATGCTACGGGAAGGAGCAGTCAGCCCGGCGCGCCGAGGCCAGGTCGCTGAAGACACTGAGGCGCCGGCGAGAGGAGGGGAGGAGCGCCCGGGCCGCCAGCCCTCGGCGCGGAGGCTGCAGGATAGCAAGCCGCAGGGAGGATCGGAGGACCAGAGGACCCAGGACCGTGATCTCCAGCGAGGCCGCCCGAGCCGGAGTCCGCGCACCGCCCCACCAGCCCCGGGCATGGGCGACCGCGGCGCGCAACATGAGCGCGCGGCCCTGCAGTCCCCGGGGGCCCCCGAGGGCGCCACGGCCGCCGTGAACGGGCTGCTGCACAACGGCTTCCACCCGCCGCCCGCCTGCAGCCGCGACCCGCCGCCCGCACGCCTCCAGCTCTTATCGGAGCTGCAGCCGCAGCCGCTGCCGCTGTTCTCCCAACATGACTCTCCGGCCAAGAAATGCCGGCTGCGGAGGAGGATGGACTCCGGGAGGAAGAACAGGCCGCGTAAGTCCAGACAGGAGGGGAGCGGCGGTGCCTGCGGTAGAGGGGGCGGCCAAACGCCTCTCGGGTCTGCATCCTCCCTAGAGGCGCCGAAGGTGGCGCCTGGCTAGTCTTATCCTCCTTGCACTAGCTATTGCTGCTCTCTCGGTGACAGGAGAGAAAAGCCGAACTCTCTGCCAGCCTTTATTGGTGGCCGTAGGGCATGCACCTGACTGATCTTGGGTCTGGGACTAGGGATAGGGTGGACTGGCACAGCTCCGGCTCAGTGCTCCCATCTCTGAGCGCATCGTTTGGGGCTTGCTGCTCAGGCTACCAAGCTTGCCCTTTGAATCGCCGAGTAACCGCCAGTATCTTGGGCCCATTGGCAAGCTTAAGTCTGGAGGCGTGGAGTTTGACAGTCCCCCAAATCACAGCCTATTAAACAGTGTTTCTACACAGCCAGTGAGACGGCCTGTGTCGAGGGAAACACCCACTGACACCATGTGGGCCGGAACTGTGTGGACCAATGAGGCCTGCAGGTGAATTATTTCATTTATTTTTTTCTAGAGTGGGTAGAGTTGAGTGTTTGTAATTGTACTGTGCTGAAAATGCGTTGTTTCACAATCAGAGGCTTGTATATATAATGGCAGATTGTAAAGGTACCTTCCCCTCCCGCCTGTTCTGGGATGTCACTTTGTAGGTAGAGTTTGGACTGCTTTTTTTGTTCTTTTCTTTTTTTTTCTTATCAGAGCTTAACTCCTTTCAACTGGCTACCTCTCTGTGAGTGTCTTTAATGAAGCTTGTAAATGGCAAAAAGCAAAGTAAGTAAAGTGCACGGTAAAACGATCGCATTCAAACGTGTACTTTTTGCATATAAATTACTGTTTGATGTTGGGAAATGACTAGATTGGGTTTGAATTTCAGTAAAAGTTTGATCTTTGTCAAGCAGCATAACTCCTTCAGTCTTTGTTCAGGATTTTTACCTCTTCATAACATTCCTAGCTTTTCTGTGGGGCATTAGTTTTTAAAACTTTGGAAAACGCTTTAACATTACTGTGGATGAATCCAATGCGTGCAGTTTGTAGGTCTGAAATGTTAAGGTGTGTGTGGACTTTGGGAACTGCACAGCAGGTTTGATTTGGCTGTGGCTGTAAGACAATTATTTAGTGTCTGAGTTTTTACATACTTTTAAATGATTCTTGAAAAGTTATTTTATGAGCTTCATTTTGGCTAATACTCATGGCTTATTCATTTGTCTTACCTCTGTGAAGCCATATTTTAGTTATTTCTCTGATTTACATTTTAAAGAGTTTACTATAGTTTTCAATGACAATAGCTAGAATAAACCCCCCCCAAAAGAACTAGTAGTTTTCAATGACAATAGCTAGGACACCCCACCCCCAAAAGAACTAGGCACAGACCTATGATCCCAACATTGGAGAGTCTGAGTAAGGAGACCCCAACTTGAGACCAGCCTGATCTTTATAGTGAGTTGTAGAGGTAGCAGAGAGCAGAGTTGCTGGTTTGAATGTCCTTTCTTTGTATGGTTTTTCTTTGTTACTATGTGGGGGTGGGTATGTGGGCGTGAGCATGTTACAGCAGCCAGGGAGGTCAGATGGCAGCTTGAAAGAGTTGATCTCTCCTTCAAACATGTAGGTTCCAGTGATAAAACTCAGGCTATCAAACTAATGGTAGCAAGGGTCCCTACCTACTGAGCTGTCTGGTGTTTTAGAGACCAGGGTTTGTGACCCAGCCCCAGGCTGGCCTGTAACTCTTCGTATTCCCCATGCCTCAGCCTCCTCAGTGCTACGATCACAAGCCTGTACTATCGTGCCTTACTCTGCACTTCTTAAAATACATTTCTGAGGAATTGAAAAGACAGTTGCTATCAATGATTTGGAGAAAGAGGAAAACTAAGTCTTTACTATGCTTACAAAGCTATAGGAGTTATTTTAAAATTCAAGAAAATGTAACTGCTATGTGCTTTTTTGTCAGAAGTTAAGTAGCTTATTTTTCTTACAGAAAAGTAAAAACTTTTAATTCTTTTTTTATTTCTAAGTTCTATTATTTTTAAGTTATTTATGCACTTTTATTTCCTCCCCAGATAGGCTCTCCTATAGCCCAGGCTGGCCTCAAACTCCAAGTGTATCCAAGAATAGCCTTGAACTCCTTGAACCTCCAGTCTCTATAGTAAACTTCTATACTTGATTTATTTACAGCTTGTCTGTTTGCTTGTTTTTTGAGACAGGATTCACTATGTAGCATTGGCTATCCTGGGAACAAGCTAGTTGCAAATATACATCTGGTTCTGCCTTTTGAGTGCCACCATACATAAAGGTGTATGCCACCAACCTGGCTTATTTACAGTTTTTTTTAAAGGATTGAATCAAAGCTTGTTTTTTATTATCCTATTTAAATTTCTTAGATTTGATCGCTCATTAAATTAAAAAATTAAATTTTATGTACAAAGATGTTTTGCCTGCATGTATATCTCTGTACCACAAGCATGGCTGGTGCCATCAGAAGTAAGAGGAGGGTGTCAGATCCTGGTATTGAAGTCACAGATAGTTGTGAGCCACCATTTAGGTGCTGGATTTAAACCTATGACCCCTGCAAGAGCAACTAGTGCTCTTAACTACTGAGCCATCTCTACAGCCCTGAAACACACAATTCTAAAATAAATTGTCTGAGCTCTAAGGAGTACACCTGCACACATCACTACCAAAATTTCTTACTTAAAACTAGGTTTAGCACAAGAGAGATAGCTTGCCAGTTAAGAGTGCATGCTGATTTTTTAAGAGACCAGGGGTTGGTTTCTAAAACCCACATCAGAAGGCTCACAACTGTCTGTAACTCCAATCCTGATACCCTCTTCTGGCTGGTAAGGACACCTGTACACATACCATATACACACGTACATATAAATAAAGCAAACAAACCATTCACACATACACATGCATAGTGAAACAGGTGACTGAGTTGGTCAACTCATTTACAAAAGTTTGGAGATGAATATAGTTCCAAGGTGCCAGGAACACCTCCAAGTTGTGTAAATTCACCCGTCCCTCCATCCAGATGACTTGGTTTTGAATTTCAGCTGTGTGGTCAGAGCTAGTATGCAACCTTTGTGTTTAGTGAAAGGAAGGTCATCAGACAGGAAAATATATGCTCCTTCTGTACTTGCCAGCTGTCATCTCTAAACAGTGTTGGCCACCATGAATCGCAAGATGGGCAATAGAGCAGTAGAAAAAGCAACATAGGCCTATGTGGTGATACGTTGTATATTTAATAAAATTGTCTGGAATATCAGAGGACAGAGCCATCTCTCTAGCCTTTTTTGTTTGTTTGTTTTTGTTTTTTGGAGACAGGGTTTTTCTGTGTAACTCTGGCTGTCCTAGAACTTGCATTGTAGACCAGGCTAGCCTCAAACTCACAGAGATCCACCTGCCTCTGCCTCTCAAGTGCTGGAACTAATGGCTTGTGCCACCACTGCCTGGATGTTAGGTCTTGAACTCCCAGAGATCCAGAAGGATCTCTGTCTCCCAGGTGATGGGACTAAAGGCATGGATCACCACTCCCTGACCTTCATAATTTGGCTGTGGGTGACTCTGTCCTCTGATATTCCAGACTGATTTTATTAAATATACAACATATCACCACAAGCCTAAGCAAAAGAGACTGAACTTTACTAATCCCATACTTGTTTTTTCTTTCTTACAAAAATGTAAGAAAGCAGAAGAAAAAAGTGCTCATGGTTCCATCACTCAGGAAATAGCTGTTCTGGGGCTGGAGAGATGGCTCAGAGGTTAAGAGCACCGACTGTTCTTCCAGAAGTTCTGAGTTCAATTCCCAGCAACCACATGATGGTTTACAACCATCTATCTTGAGATCTGGTGCCCTTTTCTGGCACACAGGCATAATGGAGGCAGAATGTTGTATACATAATAAACCTTTTTTTTAAAAAAAAAAGAAAAAGAAAAAGAAAATAGCTGTTCTAGATATGACACTGGTTAGCTAGTAAGGAGGCTTACAGCAAAGCCTGGCGACCTGAGTTAGAGCCCCAGCCCCAAATAGTAGGAAAGAACCAGTTTCTGTGAGTTGTCCACACTATGGCACATGTGTACCCACATATATACGCATTCACAAACTAAGATAGATAAAAATATAAATATGTAACACACACACATGCACACCATATAGTATTACCACACAATAACAAATAGTTCTGTTTTTGTTGATGTTTTGTCTTGAGTTTTGGTAATCAGTGAATAGGGACGTAGAGTACTGTCTACAGTGAACAAAACCCCGGGCTTGGTTTGCAGTAGTGATGCCAAGCTTGCATGTTATCCCATACCCCTCATCCTATCACACAGGAAGTAGAAGCTAGAGCACCAGGAGTTCAAGATCATTCTTGGTTGCACTGTGAATTAGAATCTAGACTGAGATACATACCCTTCTGTCTCAGTACAACAAAACAAAAACAAATGTGGCATTTCAATTTTTTATATTATTTATTTGTTTGAGACTAGATTGCTCTATAGCCCAAATTATGCCCAAATTCATTGATTTTCTTGTCTCTTTCACCAGACCATTGATATTACAGGCATGCTTCCACATCAGCTATGATAATATGCCACATTTTAAGTGTAATTTTGAACATTACTAAATTAAGATCTTGATGACATTTTGGTTGTTTGGTTTTCTGTTTGTTTGTTTTTGAAACAGTCTAGGCTGGTTGGAACTCACTGCATAGTTTAGGATGGCCTAGAATTCATGGCAAGCTTCCTGTCTCCGTCTCCCGAGTGCTGAGATTACAGCATGTGCCCCTATGCCGGGCTTGCTAAATTAATTTTTGTTTACTGTTTGTTTAGCTGTTGATGTTGTTGATTGAGACAGAATCTCAGGATTTCAATTTGGCCTCAGATTCACTGTCCAACTGGGGGTGACCTTCAGGGTGCTTTTTTTTATGCTAAGGGTATGATACCTGTATGTATGTGTACGCACCACATGTGTGTCTAGAGCCTGCAGAGAGCAGAAGAGTGTGTCATATTACCTGGGACGGGGGTTGTAGACAATTTCGAGCTGCAATGTGAGTGCTGAGACTTGAACCATGTCCTCTCTAAGAGCAGTCAGTACTCCCAACTGCTGAGCCACCTCTCCTTCCCCAACCCAGAGCTTCTGATCCTCCTGCCTCTGTGGAGTGGTACAGAGATTCCTGGGATTACTGCTATGCCTAGTTGTAATCCCAATGGTCAGGATCACAGGTGTGTACTATGATGCCCAGTTTTAGGTTTGTCAGTTATGCTCCAAACAGACTGAAGTCTAAGGGCTATGATGAGATGACTTGGTAGGGTTGCCTCCAAGCCTAATAGCTCATGGCCAGTCTCTGGACACACGATAGAAGGAGAAATCTGACTTTTGCCAGTTGTCCAATCTTCTTTACGTGCTACTCACTCCACACAAACACACACACACACACACACACACACACACACACACACAGAGTACATGCAATACACACAAAGACACATACATACAAAATGAAAGTTTTAAAATATTTTCTTTGTTTGTGGTTAAAGATCAGGGTTCTGTTAAGCACACACAGTGTGCATTTGTTTGGTCTTATAGCCAGAGATGGAAATAGTGCTGTTAATTGCTAGCTGTTAATTAAAATGAAGACCATTTTACAACTGAGTAAGGTGAAACTCATTGCAATTTTGGAAAGAACTGTCTTAGTGGAAGTATTAGTTTTAACCATCAGGTCTTTTATTTATTTATTTATTTATTCGTTTATTTATTTATTTATTTATTTACTTATTTATTTATTTATTTATTGTGCCAACCTGGCTTGAATTGTGTGCTTAGTGTGTGTGTGTGTGTATGTGTGTGTATGTGTTATAAAATATCTATAAAGCATGATGGTTTATATATGGAAATTCAGCAAATCAGGAGGCAAAGTAGGAGGATTGTCCAGATGTCCAAAATTCAAGACCAGCTGGGCTAGTCAGATTCTAATCCACCTGGGCTACCGAGAGAGACAGTCTCTCAAAAAAGAAAAAAAAAAAAGACCAAAACAAAATAACTTCTTTAGCCCCAGCCTTGTTTGGTTTTTATTACATTTAAGTGTGTGCGCCTTAGCTTTAATATGCATGCCAATATTCACCCACCTTGGAAAATATATATATACATATATGTATATATATATATATATATATATAGTTGTCAAGCTTGGTAGCATGTTACCTAATTTATGACATCTTCTAGATGCCTCAAGTTGAATGGATATGTTCTTCTCCCTGAGAATATGTTTCAGAGTATGAGATGATTCAAAGGAGTGAATGTTAATGTTAGGGATAGCTACAGAAATCATGATCCTAGCCACTGTGATTTCTCTGTCATTTGGAGAGATTCCCGACAGTTGCGGATGCCTGTGGGTAGCCATCATTGAGCAAGAGCAGTGTACTTTGTTCCAAGTTTGTTTTTATAAAAGTACAAGCACATCCTCCATTGTGCAGGTGGGGAGAAGCTCAGAGGAGTGAAGTGACCTGCCTGAAGACATGTAGATAGGGATTGTCAGTGCTATAATTTAAACCAGTGATTGTCAGGGCTATAATTTAAATCCAAGCCTATCTCCATCTCCAGATGGCTCTCTTTTCTGCCACAATAAGCCTGTCATTTCATCGGGAAACCAGTTCTGTTAAAATAAAAAAGATAGGTGCATGCAGTCTGTACAGCTTTGGCAGTAAGTTTATTCATGTCTGTGGAAGTAACCACAATCTATATTAAGGAGCACCCAACTTCCTAGTGCTAAGTGGACCCCTTTGTATGGTGCCCTGTGAGGTGAGGTCTCCAGAAGCTGAAGATGCAGGGTTGTGACTCTGCCGGGCAGGAATCTCGTGGAGTTTCAGCAGGTAAGTGTTCTATAGAGAAAAGAGCTTTGGAAAGATCAGCTCTGGATTCAGACTGGATTCTCCCCTAACTAGCAGTGTAGATTTGGATGAGATCCAAACTTCTCAGAGGAGCATTCATTAGCAGGAATAGAGATGTCCATCTTACCAGCTGGAGGGAGGAACAAATTTGGAAAACGTATATAAAGTATATGCCAATGCTTTGGATTATTTGAGGCCTGGTTTTAGAGTATTCCTCAGGCCCTTCTTCCACCACATCCTGAAAGGATATTTTTCTAATGTCCTTTAATGATTTTTAGAGGCAAGCTATATGACAATCATGTCTTAACTTCATTGTTAATACTCATAGATTGCCCCATTGCAACTCCTGAGACCATGAGTTGACATGAGGCATGTCCTGTCCAGGAGAAATGTTGGCAATTTAGTGCATAAGAGAAATGAATGATTTATTTAACGGCTAATTTGGTGTCAGGATAACATTTTTGTTTAATTTTAAACTTTTTCAAATTACATCATTTAAGTTACATCGCATACACATGCCACACAGTTAGTATGTTTGTGTTGGCTCACAGGGCGACTCTCGGGTTGGTCCAGTCCTTCAGTCATCTGAGATGTAGACATTCTAGAGGTTGAACTCAGGTCCTTTGCTCGATGAGCCATCTTGTCTGCCCTTACAAAGTTGTTTTTAAAGCAGTATCCTTTGATCTTGACTGGTATCTCATCCTTTGAGTGAGGCAGATAGAGATGAGAAGGAGTAAAAGGATCACAGCTTTTCTTTTTAAAAACTATGTGAATTGAACAAGATTTTGGAACAGCTGCATCTGGCTCTTGAGCCATCTTTTTTTTTTTAATCTTTATTTATGTTTTTATTAATTTTTTTTCCTATACCCACCACTACTCTCCCTCCTTCCGGTCCTCCCTCAGCCTCCCCCCCTCCCCCCATCCATTCCCCAGGGAGGGCAAGGAATCCCAAGTTAAGTCAGTTCAGTCTGGTATATCCAGCTGAGGTAGGTCCCATTCCTCCCTCCCCCCCAGTTTCAAGGCTGGGTTAGGTGTTCCTCTGCAGGGCATGGGCTCCGAGATGTCAGTTCATGCACCAGGAATAAACTCTGGTCCTACTGCAAGAGGCTCCACAAACTACCCACACCGTTTGACTGTCATCTACATTCAGAGGGTTTACTTCCTTTCCATGAAGTTTCCTCAGCTATCAATCATTTCAGAGTCAGTGAGCTCCCAATAGCTTCGGTCAGCTGTCTCTCTGGGTCTCCTCTTCATGATCCTGATCCCTTTGTTCATATAATTTCTCCTCCCTCTCTTCAGCTGGTCTGGGAGCTTGACCTAGTGCTTAGCTATAGATATCTGCTTCTGCCTTTATTCATTGCTGGATGAAGGTTCTATAATGACAATTAGGGTGGTCATTCATTTGATTATAAGGAAAAGCCCTGTTTAGGCACCCTGTCTACTATTGCTTGGAGTCCTAGCCAGGGACACCTTGTGGGTTCTTGGAGGTTTCCTCAGCACCCGGTTTCTCTCTAACCCCACAATGGCTCCCTCTATCAAGATAACTATTTCTTTGTTCTCCCTTGGGCCATCTTTTTAACCAGTTCTCCAGGAAATGAAAAAAACAAAACCAAAAACAAACAAACAAAAAACAAGTGCCTTATAGTCTTCTGGTAAGTGACAGATGAAATGGATGTGTCTTACTGTGTATTGCCTTCAGTAAGACTGAAGTATTCCACCTGTGTATTCCACCTGTGAGGACCTTCTGGCATTCTGACCTTGAGTCTCAACTGAGTCTGAGGCTGCAGGGATTTTACATACAAAAGACTGTAGCTGCATAAACTTGTGAGCTGTGGCCAGCTTAAACTGTACCAGTTACTTGAAGTTCTCTGGGGCTCTGGATGAGCAATTTCTTCATCTCCCAAGGTGGTTTGTGCTAGGATAAAGAGGCAAAGGTGGGCTTGGTCAATGTTAAGCTTGTTGTGAGTCAGCAGTATATTGAGGCTTTCTGAAAAATGCAGACAGTCAATACCTGTTAGCTGTTAATATTGGTAGTTATAGTTCTAGGTCAAAGCTTGCCTCTTCTCCCCATGACTTCTATTCTGTGTTCCTTCACAATTTATTCTATCACTCTGTTGTATAACAGCCCATTGGATATTTTAAGATAGCTGTATTATCTTAACTCTTCTGAATCCTTAGTCCATAAAGAACTAAGACTGGCCAATACCATCATGTTCAAAACCCCACCCATGTCATCCAGGATATGTTGTATTGGGTTTTGGCCAGAATTAACCCAACCCAATGAAGGATTCTTGGGGGTAAAGGAAAGGGGATTAGGAGGGCATTGAGCTTGGTGGCCTAAGACTCAGATTTAATGATTGCATAGGAACTGATTAGTTTTATTCCTATGAGCCAAGTACTGATGTATTTTCAGCTTCCTGTGACTTTAAGCTGGTGGCACCTGGAACAGTTGCTTGGCAGTTACAGAGGTCAGCAGAGTCATGAGTGTGTGACTGAGGATCTGATTGTCTGTTTGCTATCATGCTTTTCCAACTACCTAGGCTTTCAAATTTTGTATTTATAGTTTTTGAGACAGTGTCTTATTATGTTGCCTAGGCTGCTTTTGAACTGTAGGTCCTTCAGCATCAGTCTCTCAAGTATCTAGAGTTGTAGATGCCCACCATCATGTCTGCTTCCAAGTACCTGTAGCCCATGAGGATATTTGAAGCCAAGATGGTGGCATGTTGGTAATAACAGCACTTAGTGGGGAAATTGACAGGAGAACCGTAAACCCTGGGTCAGCCAGGAGTATAAATTAAATAAATAAAATCAAAATCAAAATAAATAGATAAAGGCAAAATAAAAGTTTTGGCAAGAGGGTAATAGTATTTTATCTTTGGGGGCTGTCTTTTCTCTATGATAGAAAGTTTTTTATTCTATTCATTTTTTTGTAATTGTTGAGATGGGGTTTCATTAAGCCAAAGTAGTATCAAACTCTCCATCTAATTTCTCTGAGAATGCAGACATGTACCACCCATGACTATATGATGCAGTTCCATGAATCAAACACAGGGCTTTGTGCATTCTAGACAGACACTCTGCCATTGAGCTTCGTGTCCAGCCCCTTGCAGAAGGGATTTACCATAAGAAAGGTTCAGATGAAATTTATTCTTTGAGGTGGCCATGTATTTGTAGTAGTACCATAATAAATTCAACTATGACTGTAGCGTAATTTGGGATTATCGTAAGCAAAGAAGTCCTGGTGGGTGCTCAAGCCAGCTCATACTGGAGGTGGGACTTGAATGTGCATATTTCTTTGTAAATTTTGCATTTAATGTCTTTGGCTATGGTGCATATCTTGACACCATGAAAACTGGCAAGCAGGAAAGCCAGTTATGCATTTACCAGTATTCCAGTAAAAGGGACACAAACCACAGAACAAGAGAGAAGTAATCAGTGATGCCAGCTGAATTACTGAAGCGATTGATGGAGAGAGCTAGAGGAAAGGTCAACAGTTTCTGCTTCTGTGTCATAGTGCTTGAAGATGAAAGTCAGAAGAGGGAATCAGAGATTTTTATTCTTTACTTTTGTTTGTTTGTTTGTTTTTGAGATGAAGTTTCACTCTTAGCATAGACAAGCTTCAAACTGGGTATGTAACCCAGGCTGGACTTGAACTCAAGGTAATCCTCCTGCCTCTGCCTCTTTGGATTGCTTATAAATATAGACCACCACACCCAGCAGGAATCCTCCGTTCCTTCTTTTCTTTTCTTTCTTTCTTTCTTTCTTTCTTTCTTTCTTTCTTTCTTTCTTTCCTTTCTTCCTTCCTTCCTTCCTTCCTCCCTCCCTCCCTCCCTCCCTTGCTTTTCCCCCTCCCCCTCCCTCCCCTCCTCTCTTCTCCCTACCCTCTTCTTTTTCCTTTTGTGATAGGATCTTCTGTAGTCCAGGCAGTTCGTTCAGAAATTCATTATGTAAATGAAAAATGACCTGAATCTTGATCATTTTGCTTTCACTGCACAGGTGGGTTTCAGGGTACTACTTCTGTGCTCTTGCTGGAATTTTTAAGAAAGTTATTCAAGCCAGAGGTGGCACCATATGCCTTTAATCCAGACATCTAGAAGATAACAGAGGAATTTGGGGGCCATTCTTGGTTATAAAGCATTTTTGAAGCTGGCCTGATCATAATAGTTTCAGGCCAGCCAGACTACAGAGCATGACTCTGCCTCAAAACAAACAAACAAAAACAAAAAACAAGCAAGTTAATTGTAAAGAAAGAGAAGTATAGGATGTAGCTCAGTGGTAAGACATCCGCCTAGCATGTACAGAGTCCTGGCTTTGATTCTTGATTTGGGGGAAAAGTATTCTATAAGCCCGGTGGTGGTGGAGCATTTCTTTAATCCCAGTTCTCAAGAAGCAGAGGCAGGAGGATCTCTGCAAGCTACAGGCCAGCCTCGTCTACATAGTGAGTTCCAAGACAGCCAAGGCTAAACAGAGAAACCGTATCTTGAAAACAAAGTTTTCTCTAAATACCGGAGGAGGGTCCACTATGGTCTGAGGATAGAATTTCTGTAGAACTTTCCTGACAGTCTCTTTCTTCTTGTTAGGTTCCTATTCCAAACATAGCGAGCCTCAGTTGACTGGTCAAGGAGGTTAAGGAGCTGAGGTTCACTGTGCACGTTCTCGAGGTTGGGGGCGTGGAAAAGAGAAGAGAGGGTACTTATTCATGCTTGTAGATATAAGCACCTGTTTGTACCAAAGTTTTAGCCCCAGGAAAATCATATCTTTGGATTTATTTATACATATTTTGTGATTTGCTGTTGTTGTTTTTGAATGACTTGAATTATTTTGAGGTCCTTGTTCATTGTGGTTTAGAAAGCAGCAAGCGTTTGCCTTTAAATAGCTTTAAATAGGGCTTTAGTTTGGCCCATCAGCCTCTCTGAGGTGATTATTGGTTTATTTGAAGTAGGGTCGCTTGTGTTGTAGCAGAGGATGACCCCAGACTCCTGATTCTTTGCCTCTACTTCTCAGGTGTTGGTCAAGTCTGTGCCACCTTGTGAGATTAGTCTATACAATGACTAACTGCTGAGGAAGTGTCAGGGTGCAGTGCTCACAGTATTTTTATTTCATGTTTACTATGGCAGGTAAATTAAAGTGTGTTCTAGCCAAGTGGAAAGGAAATTACTCTGTCTCTATAAATAGGGTCTGGGAGGTAAAATAGGGATGTTTCTGGCCAAGAACCATTCAGATTTTGTCTCAAAGATCACCTGCTGTGACTCCCTTGTCTTGAAAGAACATTTGGATAGTGCTGAGGTTTCAGAAACCTTTTTGCATTTAAGAAAAATGTAACCATTACTCAAAACTAGAGACCTGAGTGTTAGTTGAATCTGTATTGTTTTGTTCATTTGTTTGTTTTTTTGAGACAGGGTTTTCTGTGTAACAGTCCTTGCTGTCCTGGAACTTGTGTTGTAGACCAGGCTGGCCTAGAACTCACAGAGATCCTCCTGCCTCTGCCTCCCAAGTGCTGGGTCGACATGCTTGCACAATCACTGCCTGGCTTGGCTCTGTGGTTGACTCTGATATACTAGATTAAGTTTATTAAATATATATCACCATAAGGAACTGCCAAGTTCTCATCATTCTGCTTCTGTAATTGCAACTCACATGAATTTCTTTGTCTTTTTCTGCAAGCACAGCTTTTCTCTTTGTACATTGGATGTTAAAAAAGTAAATCTCAGGGATGATTTTGCTTCTATTACTATATTTTTGTATATTTTCCTGTAAGATAACCTCTTTAAAACTATTATCTGTTATTACCTTAAAATAGTAATATATTTTAGATTATGCATAATTTAGCATTTAGTTATTTAGTCACAATAAAACTTGTGGCATCTCACAGATAGGTTACACATTTACTTTTTTATTATTACTGAATAATAAAAGTCTGATTATTGTGTTGTCCTCAGAGAGCCCCCTTGTTTGCAATTGTCATTGTTTGTATATAATTAATTTTTAACTATTTGTTTATGGTCTGATATTTAGAAACCTCATTCTTGGAATAAAATGATACTGTGCCACAAAGCTGCATTGGGATCACTCTCAAATCGATAGAGTAGTAATGGTTAGTATTTCTTCACGGTTTCAGTCTTGAGAGAGAGATTAAGACTGAAGAAACAAGCCTGAGTGCTGGCACATGTCTATAATCTCAGCATTCCTGAGGCAGAGGAGAAAGGCGTGCCACAAGTTCAAGACCAGCCTGATCTCCATAGCAGGTTCTAGGGCAGCCAGGGCTACAGACATAGCAAGACACTTTCTCAGAAAACAGCCTCTGAAACACACAGACACACTGGGGACTGTGACCTCAGAGAGAGAGAGAGCAGTATTTTTTGGCAAGGGTGTAGGGGTGTGCATATGTGTTTGTATGCTCTGTGTGAGAGTGCATGCATGCATGTGTGTACACTGGAGGTCAGACTTACGTATGTACATTATGATCGAGCTTAGAATGTCATTCCTCTTGTTCTGAGACAGGTCAGTCATTTTCTGAATTTCACCAGGTAGTCTAGGCTAACTGGCTCACTATTTGTCTGCTGCCTGCCTCGCCATCTTTGGGATTATTAGTGTGTACCACTGTGCCTGGATGTTTCTGTGGGTTCTAGGGGGTCTGGATTTCATTCCTCTTACTTGTAAGGTAAAGGCTTTAGCACATGAGCCACTTTACTCACCTCCCCTTTAGAATGTTTAAATTTTCCTTTGAGACAAGGTTCTGCTGTGTAGCCCCTAAACTCACAGAAATCCTCCTGCCTCAGTCTCCAAAGTACTGTAATTTGAGAAGTATGCTCATATGCCAGGTGAGGGATAGTAGTAATATAATTGCATTTTCCCCCTTTTCTTCAAGATTGCCGAAAAAGGCCAGTAGAAACAGGCAGATGGGCTATCTTGAAAGATACGAGGGTACAGAGTTGAGCTTAGGACTGGAGTCTGAAGTCTCTGGATTGCTGAATTTTGTGCAGTTTGCCACACAGATCTTCAATTTCAATACTATGACTGTGTTTCAAAACTAAGCACGAAAACAGTCAGAGAAAGTGAATCTACTTAGAATGGCCATATTTAAGAATTCCCAGGAGCTAAGCTGTGTCACATCTTTCATCTGTGTGGCTGCCAGAGCTGGTTTGTTTCTGTCAGTCTTATCAAAATATGCTTCAGAAGCATTTTATACGTTTCTGCTTCTTGTCTTGCTTGGCAGAATATTATTTAATTCATTTTAATGATTTAGCAGGATCATCAACAGCAATTTTATAGTGAAGTGCAATACATGGAAATCTAAGATAATACATAAATTATTTAAATTAGTTCATTCAGTGAGCATTTGTTATGTGAAGTTACTTGCAGCTTATAACCTTAAAGTCTCAAATATTTCATTTGAAAATTTTAGTTTTGTTTTTGGTGGTGGTAGTGGTGGTTTAGGGATATGGCTCCGATGGTGGAGTGCTTGCCTATGATTCACAGGCCAGTCTGCTCTACACAATGAATTCCAGAATATCCAGGGATACACAGGTCTTGTCTCAAAAAACAAACAAACAAACAAAACACCACCACCAACAACAACAAAAATATCCAACCCAACAAGCAACAACAAAACCCTCACCCTATTTATTGATATCAACATCCTGACACAGCTGGTCAAATTAGTTGGCTGTGGGATTCTGCTGCTGCTGAATTGGATGGATTTCCAGAGGCCTATGTCAAGCATTTTCCAAACTGTTAGAAACAGACCTGCCATTCTATTGGTCTGTAGGGAGACGTTAGCAAGAAATGAGTTAGTAGCACATGCTCCGATACACCACTCTATCCTGTGTGCACCAGTTTCCCTTACATTGTTGTCAAGGGTTAGACATTTCTGCTTGGCCACTGCTCTCACTTTGGCTGAGGTCAATTACCTAGGAAGTAAATGTGTAACCTGCCAGACCTTGGATAATGCTCTCTTAGCATTGGAGCCCTTGCTAAAAAGCTCGGATGACTTTTTGATTTTTATATTTATCATGAGCAGAGTGAAGGGTTGTTAAGTATTTTTAGATTTCAGCTTTTCTTACAGAAGACTTTCTGTAAACTTTTCTGTGCTGCTGAATCAATTCTGAGTCAAATTTCAGAGAAAATAAAAAGGTTGATAAAAACATTTAGAATTTGCACTTGAAAAATAGTTAGAAAACTTTTACCTCTTTTTGTTGTTGTCTTTTTTTTTTAAATTTTTGGGGGGATGGTTGTCCTTTATCATCAGACTGGCCTCAAGATTCTCTTGCCATAGCCTCTGAGAACTTGGATGGTGGACATTTACTGCTCACTGCTATGCTCAGCAGGAAGCACTTTTCCTTCCTTCCCTCCCCCCTCCCTCCTTCCCTCCCTCCCTCCCTTTCTTCCTTCCTTTCTTTGAGATAGGATATCTTACTTTAAACTCAATACTCCTGCAGAAGATGACCTTGAACTTTAATCCTCCTGTCTACCTTCAGAGTGCCAGGATGGTAGGTGTGTACCACCATGCTCTGTTGTTTGTTTTGCATTGCTGGGACTCAAACCTGGGACCTCCTATCTCGTGCATGCTACGTAATCACTGGACCAAACTGGGCCATATGTCTAGCCATGCAAACTTCTTTCCTTCCTTCCTTCCTTCCTTCCTTCCTTCCTTCCTTCCTTCCTTCCTTCCCTCCTTCCTTTCCTCCTTTCTTTGCTGACATAGTCCACATAGCTCTAGCTGTTCTGGAACTCACTATGTAGACCAGTCTATTATGGAACTCATAGACATCCACTGGCTTCTGCCTGCTTAGCGCTGGGATTAAAAACAGGCAGGCACCACTATGCCTGGCTCCTGCAAACACTTTTGAACAGCCAAATGCTGGGAAATATATGAAGTGAGAGATGCTTATGTACCTTGGAATTACTCCTCCTTGCCCTTAGGTGTCTAATTTTTTTAGCTTCCCCCCTACTTTCTGTATTATGCATTGAACCCAGAACCTTGTACCTGCTAGGTAGCTCTCTACTCCACCCTTCAAAGTCACTTTTTGTTTGTTTTTGATACAAAGTCTATATAAAGTTTTCTTGGAGCTTCCTATGTAGTCCAAGATGGTATTGAGCTTGCAAGAGATCTGTTTGCCTCTGCCCCATGAGTGTTATAAAGATGTGCATCCTGCACAAAGTCACATTTTGACAAACTTGTTCTTTTCCTTTGTCTATATTCAGACATTTGGCTCTAGACAGATATATTACATCATAACACTGACCACTTGGTCTAAAGTAGAGCATAGGCTGCTGTAATAGAGACTTCAGAATACTGGAACTGAGCAGCTGGGAAGCATCCATCTCTTCTGAGGACATCAGTAAGTTTGCTTTAGTCTTGAGGGCATCAGTGGATGATGAACAAAGTTGGATATTGTATGCCTCAGTTTTTAGAAAGACCCCAAAGCATACTTAGTCTTTCTTTGTTTTTAAGATTATAGAAAACAGTCTCTGTGCTTTAGGAAGATTTTTCTTAAAAAAAAGACTAAAATTTAGCATATATACTGTAAAATCATGTATTATACAGTTCTTGCATTTAATGTATACAATTCTGTGGTGTTTGGTATTGTGCAACTGTTGCCACAATTTCAGAACTTTCATCACTTATTAGCAGGCACTCCCCTATCTTTCCATAGCCCCCAACCCTAAGTAGTTAGTCATCTATTTTCTGTCTTGTTTGTTTCTTTGTTTGTTTTCTCAAGACAAGGTTTTCTCTGCTTAGCCCTGGCTGCCCTAGAACTCACTCCTATTGTCTGTCTTGATGGAGTTATTTTTTCTGGCTTTTTCACATGTGGTCCTATCACATGTTTGTCTAGATGCTTTCCCATGGCAATGCTCACGGTTCATCCATATTATAAGATTTATCAGCACTTTATCCTCTTTCTATTGCTCTTCATTATGTGATTAGATCATGCGTTATTTATTCATGCTCGTCAGTTGGTAGCCATTTGGGTCATTTCCACTTTGGAGATGATAGTGGAGCAATGAACACTCTTGTACGCCCTCCCCGACACTTGTTGTTCTCTCTCTCTCTCTCTCTCTCTCTCTCTCTCTCTCTCTCTCTCTCATAAATGCCTTCTCACTGGGTTTGAAATGTTACTTCTTGTTCAGTTTTTATTGACACTTTCTGGAGCTGAACTTTTTACGTGCTTATTACTGGCTAGAGCACTGAACCCTCCAGACATTACCATCCTATGATTTATAAGTTTTGTACATTTGAGTCCTGTGTCCAGTTAAAATGTATTTTGGCCATGGCTTGAAAGTGTTGGACTTGTGCTCAGTGGTCACTAGCTTTAAGAGTCTGACCTTCAAGTCCTGAAGAACAGTTTTAATTAAAATAGCACTTGGGTCTCAGACAATGTGGATTTCATCAGTTCTTTCTAAACTATGCTTGATTAATCATTAGTCCTTGTGAATTAGAGAGAATATAAGTGCCAAGGGGGACATATGCATCACCATGTCTAAATTTTGTTTGTAGCCATATCTTTTCCTGTCTAGGAAAACAAGCAAAGACTCTATTCAGAGGCCCAGTGAGTAAGGATGCACGTGTTCTCAAACTGTATGAGGTAGGTGCTTGTGACCTTGCCCTTCATCTTACATTGCCACAGAGCAGTTGGACTCTCTTCTTCCTTCTTTCTGTGACTGTAACCAAGCTTTAAAGATTTACTAGACTTTCATAGTAGGCTAAGAGAAATAAACAAAGCTCATTTTGGTAGACGTGTTCTGCTTGGTGGAGCTCCCTGGCAATCTGTTCCTTCTGATGCCTCTTTAATTATCTGCTGCAACATTAAATTATCACTAGCATCCCTAGGGTAAAGCTGCATACTCTGGTGGCTTGTGCAGACAGAAAGCTAAACCTCTTGGTGGTTTAAACTGGGATTTGTCTAAACAGGTAATGAGATTACCATCCTGATCCACAGCACAGGGCTTTAGGAAGCTGAAGAAGATATACCTGCGTGGGCTCTGATCAGCTCTGGTTAGTGAGGTGGACACATGGAAGACAGTCACATATGTGTCTGGTGAACATGTCCCTTGGTATATCTGGAGGTGGTCAAAAACAATGGGATTTTTCTTTCATCTAGAGATTAATTTTTAATTTAAAAAGTGGGATGTTATATGGTTTATCCTGGGGAGACATATTATCATCCTCAGATAGAGCATCAACCACAGATTCAACAAATGATTTGATGCAACTCTAGCATAGTGAGCCAGTGAGTTTATCGGGATTACTCACAGGAGCATGGGTGACTCAAAGGCAGCTACGTTGTTTAAAGACCCATCAGGAAAGAGTGAAGATTCATGAAAGCTGCATCCCCAAACACTGTACAGTCAGTGCACAGAAGTCTCCTCCACGCCCATGAATCTGCCACATCCGTAGCCTTTGTGAGGGGTCATGGGTATCTTTGAGATGTTAGGAACTCCCTAGCTAAGAGCAGGCTCTTCTCTCTGGCGGGGCTGTTTCAGTTTCCTGGGGAAAGCTGCACAACATGGAGTTATTAAAGGAAGGCTGATAGTCACCTTCTTCTGTTGCCTCTAAATTGGGCAGAAGCAGCAGCTTCTTGATGAGAAATAGGGGTGGTGACTGCAGCGTCTGCAACTGTTTTGCACATTCTCCTTCTAGACAGCCTTAGAATGTTAATGTAGAATAGGAATTGAATTCAGTCTGCTTCCCCATCCCCCTCCTTAAGACGTGGAGCAGAAATGCAGGACTTGACAGCTTAAGTATGGTAGAAAAGATGAGGTCACTGGAGTGACCTCTCTCTTTTTTTCTGCGATTAGTCTCTTCTAGGACTTCTATTATAAGGGTGGCATTGAGTCTTCAGGACCTTGGGTCTAAAAGCTGCTCTTTCGGGGCACTTGTTTGGTTTGAGTCTTAGTAGCTCAGGCTGGCCTCAAAGAACACACTTTGGTCTTTCAATCTCAGAGTCTGCGGGAGGATTACAGGTGTGAACCACCATGGTCGACCGAAAAGTGGTTTCTTTTCTTTTATTAAAGATTTATTTATTTATGCACATAGGTGCTCTATTTTACCAGTATGCCTGCATGACAGAAGAGGGCGTCAGATCCCATCATAGATGGCTGTGAGCCACCTTGTTGTTGCTGGGAATTTAATTCAGGACCTCTCCCTGGAAGAACAGCCAGTGTTCTCAACCGCTGAGTCATTCCTCCAGCCCCCAAGAAATGTTTCTTAAATTTTTGAGTCTTTTTAGATCACCTCCAGCCCCATCTTGCTTCCAAATTCAAGATAAGGATTCATATACTGACTCTTGCACAAGGCAGCCTTGCTTCTTGTTTTTATTTATTTATTTATTTTGCACGAGCTTCTTGCCTATGAAACACTAACCTCAAAGCATAGATTTAAAATAATATGTTGATGTTTCAGCTTGTTTTGATACTATGTGGTTATCTGTGTCAAGGTCAGCCAGATGCGCTGCAAGTCAAAGAACTATGTACCTGCCTGACCTAAATACTTGGGTACTGTTGTCAGAGCTGGCTTCCTTATGAAGAAATACATACTTGCCTCTACCATGGTAGACACTGAGAGAAAGGAGTCATCAAGGGAATTTAATTATAAGACTCTCCAAACTGCAGCCCTGGGGTTAGTCAAGCATGGAACGATGTCTAGAACTTCAAAATCTGGATTTAAAATTTCAAAATCACCTGCAGTACTTATGAAGTAAATTGTTCATGAAGAATCTTCTTAGGAAGCAGTCAGATGTGTCCTGGGAACTTCAGTGTCTGCAGGGTCACTGTGGTGCATTGTCCTCAGCTGTCAGAGGCAGGGCTCTGTCCCCAGAGGGGCCCTGACCAGCAGCTTGACCACATGCCAGCTTCTCACTTAAGATGAGCTCCAGCTATTTATACCACTCATCAGGATTCAGCCAGTGGAGTAGTTCTGAGCTTGACTGAAGAGACAGACCCCATGTTGAAACTTTCCCCAGGCACTGCTCCAGTCCCATGGAATACAAGTCTCTAGGTGATAGCCTGGGAATCTATACTCTCTCTTTTTGTTTTTATTTTTTTATGGTGCTGTGAGTTGAACTTGCCTCATATGTGGTATGCAGATACTTTACCCCTGAGTCACACTTCTGCTCTGGTGCTGTGTTTTTATAATACACCTTAGATGTTTTGTTTTATTGTCTTGTGGGTTTGTTTGATTGGTTTGGCACAATTTGGTAAATTTGAGAAACAGCATGGTTGAATATGGCCAGTCAGTTAAAAAAAAAAAAAAAAAAGTAACTGCAATTGTGGCTAGCCAAATGGCTCAGCCAGCAAAGGCATGTGTCTCTCAGGCCTGGCAACGTTCATTCCATTGCTAGGATCCACCATGAAAAGGGAGAACGACTCCCCCATGGTTGTCCTCTGCTGTCACGCCCCCAAAGTTGTCCTTTGACCTCCACATGTGTGATGTCACATGAAATTATTGCTTCCTCATACACACAATTAATAAATTCTTACTTTCAAGTTTAGTTGCTCTAAACACCAAAGCCGAGGTTGTTTTAAGGAAACATGACTGTAAATAAGCCATAGAAATCTAGTTTAACTTCCAAATGCATAGTACATTATGTCCAACTGCCTTTGTTTGCCCCTTTCATCAATAAAAAAATAAAAGGAAAGAAAAATGTATTTTATGATTATATTAGTGTACAGATGAATGTGTTAATATTATCTATACTACATTTCCTTCTACCTAAAAGTGCATGTTTTTTTTTTCCTGATTTGGTGGCACATGCCTTTAATTCTGGTACTCAGGAGGCAGAGGCAGGGTGATTTCTGTCATCTGGAGACCAGCCTGAACTACATAGTCAGTTCAAATCCAGGCAGAGGTACACAATGAGACCGCGTCTCAAACGAAGACATGGGAGAGGAAAGAGGTGTGTGTTTATGTTTCTTTAGATTTATTTTGTTTAATATTTTTGAGAGCCTCACCATGTAGCCCAGGCTAGCCCTGAACTAGGTAGCCCAAGCTAACCTCATGGTAGTTCTTTCACCTCAGCCTCTCAAGTGCTGAGACTGCAGATGTGTGTCATTGAGCCTGGATCTTCTGACTTTAAAGGAACTAATTAATATTCACACCTTCTAGTTTTTTTTGTTTTTGTTTTGATTTTTTTTTGTGACAGAAACTTGTTCTGTGGTGCAGGCTGGTCTCAAGATCTCAAGATCATGGTCCTCCTTCCTCAGCTCACGTAGTACTGAGATTACAGGTATGTAATACCACACCTGGTTTCTCTGCCATGCCTGATGGCTTGTGTTCAGTGGGTCTTGATGCCAACTTTGATATGGGTAGGGTGTAGGCTCAGCAGAAAGAGAACTATTGTACTGTGGGGATGCAGGCATTCTGTTTTCCACAGGAAACCAGAGATCGGTTTAGCTGCTTGAAGCCAAGTTAAAGCAATTTCTTTTCTTTTACACCATTACAGAGGTTTTGACCAAGGATTTAAAAATACTCAGATTATGAAGTTTAACTATGTTGATTCTAAAAATCAAAAGTATTAGAAAATCCCGAAGAAGAGAAAAGACCACCCTGTTCTGTGGCCCACAGATAACAGTGATTCTAGGCTTCCTTCCTTCCTGTAATTGCTCAAGGCCAATTTCATCTGTTGACAGAACAGTAATTGTACAAGTGCCATTAATCACTCTCCTTAACCCTAACTGGAACTTTCTTTTAATGCCCTAAGCTCTGTCTGACAAAATTATTTTTATTTTATTGATGAGTTCATTGCTTGTATGTATGTCTGTGCACCATGTACATGCCTGGTGCCTATGGAAACCAGGAACAAACACTGGATTCCTTAAACTGTAATACTTAATACTCACAGGGTGCAAGCTGCCATGAGGGTGCTGGGAACTGAATATAAGATCTCTGAAAGAGCACCCAGTGCTCCTAATCACTGAGCCAACTCTCCCGTCTGTCCCCCTAACCCCCGAAATTGTTTGAATAAGGATATGTTGTTTCTACGTACTAATAATCATTTGTTTATCCAGCCCTGAATTTTTAGACATTGATGCTTCAGGGTATTTTTTGTTTTTTGTTTGTTTTGTTTTTTGTTTTTTTACTTTCCAGGGATCAAACCTATAGCCTTCTCCATACTAGGCAAGCATTTTATAGCCAAGGCACATTTTAACCAAATTTTATGCTAAATTTCTTTGGACACATCCTTCGGGTAAGAATGAAGGTGTCAAGGGTTGAAGAATCTGGAGCTTTTTAATGGAGATTTTTGAATATCCTCATAGGAAAGATTGCACCAATTTCCATTGCCATTTGTGGTACTTGTACCCACGACAGCATTGGCAATCTGGCATGCATTAACTTGAGAGAAACACTGACTACAATTTCTTTGTATAGAAAATGTAATGTTGAACAGACCTCTATGTGTGATAATTTGGTAACTGTAGTTCTCTTGATAGTGTTACAGAAAAAAAAAACTTTTATCACATTTTAAGATTCTTAAAATTAATTTTTGAACTTTTATTTTCATGCTGTTGACATATGGCTTTGGAAGTTTTAGTGTGTGTATGCATTTTGGATAGTGGAGTATAAGAACTGGACAGACCCTCGGTGGTCCATTAGTCTGCTTCCATGTACAGGTCAGTAAGTTGCTCAATTAAGAAACATCTTTCCGTCAGGACTCTTAGTTGCAAACATCAGATACCTCAACTCAGGCTGTCCTAGCAGAATGAAAGATTGTTTCATGAAACTGACCTGTGTTATGATCTCTACTGTTTTAATGACTGATGATGAAGAATTCCTTGACCCATTTTACTTACTTTCTGAGACAAGGTCTTATTATTATTTAGTTCATGCTGGTCTGGAACTCACCATGCTTGGGTCCTTGCCATCTGAGTATTGCTGGAATTACAGCTATGTGCCACTGTGCCTGGCTGGCTTCTTTGGTCTTCATTTGTTAGAATATTGAGTTTGAGGTCTTTTGTGCCTCTTAAAGATAAGTTTTCTTTCTCTCTCTCTCTCTCTATATATATATATCAGCAAATAATTAAATTATACTATCAACCAAATTTATACATTATGAAGGGAAGACTATTCCTCAGGGATAAGATGTGAGTAAAGATATGGTGATTGTGTGTTTGTTTTGGTGGCACTGCAGTTAAACCTAAGACCTCATACATGGTCTTAGGTTATTATCATCCTGGTGTAACATGTGGTGAGCAGACATGGTACTGAAGAAGTATTTGAGAGTCCTACATGCAGCCATTTATTCCCTGGTAGCTATGATATCAAAAGGAGCTGCTCACACTTGAGACACCTTCAAAGTCAGAGGCTGTAATACTAGCTATTAACAGTCAATCAAGATCAACCACTAAGAAGCCGGAGAGTTTAATTAACAATTAGCAAGACACCTGCAAGGTCAGAAGGTAGAAATGCTAGCCAAGTGACTAATAGCTAGCAGATAGTTAAAGCTAATATGCCAGAGCCTAAGATGGATTGGGCTGCTGGCTGCAGCTACCCTTAGCTGGATGGGTAGCTTATGAGTAACTCGTACTCTCTAACCTGGTTGGGCTAGGAGGACATGCATAGAGTATGTAGGTCCTTCATTGATTCAGTCCATGATAGTCCAGAAAATTAATCAGTTTCAACAGAGATTAATTTCCTCTGCATTGCATTTGTCCAGTTTCTGTCATTGCCTACAAAAAGCCTAGACAAAAGCATTTCAACAGCCTATTTTTCTCTTGGAAACCTTTCCTCATTCTCAATGTTTGTCTCAATTTCTTAGTTCTATTAACTTTATTTCTCACTTTTCTGTAATAAATAATTTTCTTTAGATTTATTTATTTTATATGTATAAAGGTTTTGTCCACATGTCTGTCTGCACACCAGGCCTACCTGGTGCCAGTGGAGTTGAGACAGCAATGGATCTTTTAGAATTGAAGTTACAGATAGCTTTTTCTGCCATGTGGATGCTCAGAATCAAAGCCAGGTCCTTCAGAAGAGTAGCCAGTATTCTTAACCCTGGGCCATTTCTCCCATTCCTCTGTAAATAATTCTTAATAAAGCTTGCATTCATTTTGTATACTTCATGATAGCCCACATCATTATTCATCAGTGGTGAGAGACAGTAAACTTAGAGCTGCTGCACTAGGTTGATCTTTGATGCCATTGTAGGTTCTTGGGTCATGCACAACTGGGCCATGAAAGATCACCTGGCTTAAAGAACCCTGATATCACTAGCTACTGTCAAAAGATTAAAATTCTTACCACAATACTTGGAATGGAGTTTCAGTTCATAGTCTGAGCCACTATCAGATGGATAGTCCTGGTTTGTTTATGGAGAAAGTTTGACAAAAAAGTGAATATAGTGGACTTAACTTTTTAAATTAAGGCACCACACATTTCCCAGGGGTGGTGACAGACTCCATGTCTAATTCTGCTGAAGAAAGATGTTTCTCAGGAAAACAAGTAGCCAAAGATTTGATGCAGGAGTTATTACTCAGGACAGATAAGCACTGTGGTTGGGTTGTTTCCCAAGTGTCTACATGTTGAGGCTTGGTGGCACCAGTTTGTTGGTGGGAAATGGCAGAACTATTAGGTGGTGGGACATAAGTTGAAGACCTGATGTCATTGAATACATGGCTTTAAAGGAGATCATGAAACCCTGGTTACTGCTTCCTCTCTGCCATTTGTTTCCTAGTTGATAGAGTGATTGTTCTTGTTTCTGTTTTTCATGGTCCTGCCATGATTTTTTGACTTGCCACAGACCCAGAGTGAAGTGACTGTTTGGTCTTAGGTTAAAGCAACTAAAACTATGAGTCCAAACAAATCCTTTTTCTCTATAGTTGATTATCTCAAGAATTTCATTTTATTGACTGACTAATATAGCAGGTCTAGCCATAACAACAAATAGCTGTCAAACCCCAGTGGTTTAAAAACCTGAAAGGTTGTCTTGGTTGGGGTTTCTATTGCTGTAAAGAGACACTATGGCTATGGCAACTCTTATGAAGGAAAAACATTTAATGGTGGCTTACATTTCATTTTAGTTCATTGTCATCTTGGCACACATGTGATGTGCAGGCTGACATGGTGCTGAAGAAGTAGGTGAGAGTCATACATCTTAGATTGAAGGCAACAGGAAGTGGTCTGACACATTGTGGGTGGCTTGAGCATATATGAGATCTCAGAGCCCACCCCCTACAGTGACGCACTTCCTCCAACAAGGCTATTGTAACAAAGCTACCCCTCCTAATAGTGTCATTCCCTATGAGCTAAATAAATGTGTTAAATTTATTTTAGTTTAAAGATGACAATTGGCTGGAGAGGTGACTCTGGATAAGAGAAGTATATTAGTCTTCCAGATGACCCATATTCAATTCTCAGCACCCACATCATTGGGTAACTCATAACTGCCTGTAACTTCAGCTTCAAGGGATCCTATGCTCTTGGCCCCCACAGACACACACTCACATGCACAGAGGATTAAAAATAAAATACATTTTTAAAAGAGCAAGTCCACTGAAGGGTGACAGAGAATCCACTGTGGCCCATCATCACTCTGAGACCCAGATGACAGAGCAATCTAAATCTAGCTGTCTTGGCAGAGGGCTCTCTGGAGTTTCCAGCCATCCATGCCCTTTTGCCTGGAAAGAACACACATTCACAACTCAGTAGCCTGATTAGGAACGTGGCCCAGGGCAGTTATCAAATGGCAGGAGGTGCTCTCTGACCTCATTGGGCTGAAAAGGAAAAGACTAGAATTATCTGGTCAGTAGCACAAATGACTGCCATGGTGTGCTCTTCTGATGACCAGATGTTTGTCTTGCAGATGAAATGCATTCAAATTTTCTTCAAAGGAGACTGCTCCAATGGTCTGCTTAGTCACAGCTTCCAGATGATGCCTTATTAGGGCTCTAAATTAGATGATATAAAGTCATTTCTAAGTCAACTTAGAATTGATTTAGAACAATGGTTCACAAGCTTCCTAACACTGTGACCCTTTCATACAGTCCCTCATGTGGTGACTCCAACCATAAAATTATTTTCATTTCCATTTCATAACTGTAATTTCACTACTGTTATAGATTGCAATGTAAATATCTAGAGTTTTAGGCAACCCTTGTTAAAAGGCCATTCAACCTTTGTGAGGGGTCGCAACCCACAGGTTGAGAACTCTGGTTTAGAGGCTTCTGAAGAAAAGAAAAGAAAGATAAGCTGTTTGTTCTTTATGCTCCTCCCATGGTATAGTGATGTAGCAAAACAAAGATTGGAAAGTTCAGTAAACACTGCTGTCCTGTTTAGAAAGGAGTGGATGGAGTCACATAATACAAAATACAGAAAGGATTCTATAATACTGTTGGATGTTCTGTCCTGAGGTGGAGAATGTCCCTTTGGGGCCTAGAGGAAGACTTTTCTTCTCCCTTGGAAGTCACATCTGTTAGTCACATCTTCCAGGGGCTGTTATTTTGGACTAAGTGCCACCAAAGGTTAACACTCATAGTGGAGTTACCCACACTGACCTGAAACGAAGCTATTTATCTTATCTTTCAAGAAATCTGGATTAGAGAAATAATACCCAAAATTTCCAGCTAGGCCAGCAAGAAGGTGTTGGGAAAAGCACCTGCTTCACAGGCCTGGGACCCAAGTTTGATCCCTGGATCCTGTGGCGAAGGAAGAGAACCAGCTCCCGAAAGTCGTTCTCAGACTCCCACACGCTTTTACACATATAACACAGACAATACATGATAATAAACAGAATAGGTCCAACTGACACGGTAGTTACTCCCTTCTGCCCTTGCACACAAGGAACAACCTGAAGTAACCCTGTGTTGAGCTGTTAGTCATTTTGTTGTTCTTTCTCCTTGGCCTGGTCCTGATCTGGAAGGGACCGGTTTACTCTGCTATTTTGCTTGTGGTTTCTTCAGACTTTACTTATAAATACAACTTTCTCTTGTATTTCACTTTGGCTACCTGGATGCTTGCTTACTCTGTTTTACAGAATGAAATGTCCAGTTGAAATAAAAGCCTGAAAATCAAGTCAGACTTGCTTAGGAAGCCCCAGGCTCTGGAATTGATTCCCCACCACACACCTCATTCCCTACCCCACAGTAAACAAAACAAAACACTGGAGAATTTGCCCTTTGGCCTCATCTGCAGCTTTCTGGTTTAGGGAATTCTAGTGTTCCCAGCAGTCTTGAGCAGTTTTCCTGACTGTGTGGGTTCAGACACACGGTTTCCTTGACAGTGCATGAGACTTTTCAAAAGGAGTCAGTGTTGTATCTCTTTGATTCTAGTCTCTTCCACATCCCTGCCACATATCCCCAGTTTTCCTTCTGATACCCACCTTCCCTGTGCTTGCTGTGAGACATGTGGCTCCCTCCAAGCCGGTCTATTGATGTAAATGGATGCCATTTTGAAAAAGTCTGGCTTTGCTGGGAGATGGCATTATAAGCTCTTCCCATGAGCTATTCTTATCCAAGGGTTGAACTACTAAAACAACAAATCCCCTTAACTCAGAGGTTCTCAACCTGTGGGGACCCCCCTCCTGGGGAATGGAGGGTTGCTGAATGGCCCTTTCACAGGGATTGTCCAAGACGATGGGAAAACATATTTACATTACAATTCATAACAGTAGTAAAATTACAGCTATGAAGTAGCAAGAAAAATAATTTTATGGTTGAGAGTCACCAACATAAGGAATTGTAGTGGGAAGGTAGGATCGAGGACCACTGCCCTTGCTCTTGTTGCTTGTGTGCATCTTAACCTCAGTGTTGACTGTGAGAAAGAGTCGTTTAAGATTGAGGCGGAGAGTGCTGAATGCTACTACACCTTTTGCTGGAAGATGCTTTCTCAGTTTTGGTTTTCATCAGGTGGTTCTCCCCTGCTCTACAGATCTGACTCAGCCACTAGCAAGACGGGCATCGTTAGGGCATACTTTTGTATTAATAATACACCTCCAAAACATCCTTTCCTCCTTCAGCTAAAATTGTATGGCACAAGTTGAGCATGTCCAGAGGCATTTTAAACCTTCAGACAGTTACTCCCTGACCTAGAGGTAAACATGGCCACCATTGTTCCTTCTTAAACTATGCCCTTAAACTGACCATGCCTCAAGAATATGCCCACCCCTAAAGCAGATTGCCTAGGGAGGACACTTTCTTGTTGATTTTTTTTTTTTTTTTTTTTAAGTGATGTTTGTTTTTGTCGTTTTGTGGCTGGTTGTGATTTTCTGATCATCTACTTCCCCACCCTCCACTTAGTGTTGGGATTCCAGGCAAGTTCAAACACTGGTTTGTTTGCACTTTGATCCTCTACTTTTTCCTCCACCTCCCCATCCCCCACCACTAGTGTTGGGATTCCAGGCATTCGACAACACTATTTGTTTCTGCTCTCACTTCTTTGCATGTTTTTTTATGGCTTTACATTTCACCAAGTTTGATTATTGACCCCACCCTCTTTGCTTTTTGTTGTTAAAGCAAGCAATTATTTTCTGACCTTATCCTCTCTCCCTTGACAGATAAAGTCAGTGATAGCCAACACACGATGATAACACTTGCCTTTCCAGACTCAGATCGTGCTTCAGGTGCTATCTGCCATTCAAATCTTCACAGGAAATTGTTTTGCCAAATGCGTACCAATCTCCCAAATCTGCTTCTCATTTGATGGGGCCTGTTCTCTGACCTCACTGTGTCATTACACTTGGGCAGTTAGTGACAACTGGCCGGCTCCTATTGCAGTGGCTTAGAATACCCAACTCCCCCCCACTCCCCCCCCATTTTTGTTTTTTGTTTTGTTTTGTTATGTTTTCCAGACAGAGTTTCTCTATGTAACTACTTTGGCTGTCCTGAAACTCCCTCTGTAGACCAGGCTGGCCTTGAACTCACAGAGATCTGTTTGCCTCTGCCTCCCAAGTGCTGGACTAAATAAAGGTTTGTACCACCACTGCCTGCTCGACTCTCTCTGCTTTAAAGAACAATGGTCTATTTATATATGCTGTCTGAGGGTAGAATCACAACAGTTGAGATTATTAATTTTTTAAAATTGATTTCACGTCTGTGTGTTTATGTACGTGTCAGGGTGCACATGTGGAGGTCTGAGGTCAGTTTTCTCTTTTACTGTGTGGGCTCCAGGGATCTAATTGAGGCTTAGCAGCCAATACCTTCACCCACTGAGCCTTTTGCCCTGTCCCAAGGTTACTGGGCTTAATTGGCTTTATTTTCAATTTTAAAATCTAGCTATTTTCCAGTGGGCCATCCAAAGGTGTTCGGTACAAGGCCTTGGAAGCAGATAAAATAAAAATGTAATAATTCTGCCTTTAGAAAGCCATTTCCTTTATGGCAGAGAAAGGGAAACAGAACAGAAAAACAATTGGTAGCAGCAAGTCATTCCTTTCAGTGATGTTTTCTTTTGGCTTTGTTTTCTTGGTGAAAGGATCTAACTCATAATCCTTGCTGGCCTAGAACTCACTGTGTAGCCTCGGCTGGCCTACCATTTGTAGCAATCCTCCTGCCTCAGCACCGAAGGTGAGGACTTTAGATAGGGGCCCCTACTCACAGCTAAGGTACTTCTTTGTGTAAGGAGTAGACAGGAGGAGCTTCAGTGTCCTGCCAGCAGAAGCTGCCTTGTTTGGGGCGGGGGGATAGTTCCTGGTATTTTTCTAATCCAAGTTTTTAAAGAGGTCAGACCAAAAGGTTAGTTTCAGATGGGGTGTGAATGACACCATGTGGATTGTTAGCCTGGTCTTTTGGGAACAGGGAAGGTTCTTAGTTCCAACAGTGGCCTCCAGTAAGTTTTTATTTAATTCTTGCATATGGAAGTGTTCTTGTGAAATTTGAACATAGTCTCCTATTGTTGATTACTCTGACTTATTTAGCTTTAACATCCCCTTCCCCCTCTGGGGATTTAGCTCAGGGCCTTGCACATAACACACAAGCTACTTATCTCTAAGATGTATCAGCCCTTTCTGTCGTTTTTTTGTTATAACATCTGGTTTGGGAAGGGGTGAATGCTACCATTCTGTTTCTAGAATGCACATGGCTTCTGGTACGCAAAGTAGCTCAGCTGAATTTATCCACGTATCTGGACATCCATCTGTGGCATGTGTGTGCAGCAGTGGAGGCTGCACCTTCTTCCTTCTCCACTCCTATTTCCATTGACAGTGTGGCTGTGAGGGAAACTCAGGTGTAAGCAGATCTACATATCAGGAAGATGGGTGCAGTTATACATGTGCCCGGAAAAGCCTTGCAGTGTGAACAAAGGAGCAGGGCTGTGTTCATGATGGTAGAAATGAAAGGTGATATGGTGACCAACTGGACTTAGCTGAAAGGACTCTGAGAAGGAGGCTCAAAAGTTCCAGATATAAATCTGGGCTTAGGACAACACCCATTTTCCAACAATAACAAAAACAAGTGAAATGGCTAAATAAAACCAATTTTTTCTCTCCCTCCTCTCTATCCCCACTTCCCATCATCCAAGGGATAGAACCTAGGGCCTTGTTCATTCTATTCTGTGTCGCACTCCTGAGCTACAGACTCAGTTTCCCCTTTCTGACTACCAACCCTCCAGGTCCTAAAACAATTTCCATTTCTGCTTAAATTAACACAATCCTTCCAACCTTTATTCTCTTTTACTTTAGTCCAAACTGCTCATAAAACATTGTACGTTGCACTGTATTTTTGTAATATTACACCTTTTTTTCCTGTTGTTTTGACACTTTGCCAACAAAAGCTTTGAAATGACTCAAAGACAAGTGAGACTTCTAAATGACTTGCAGAATGTTCAGGAATCTCTTGCTTTGCTTTTAAGAGTAAGACATTTTCAGCTGCTTGTGCTTAGCAAGATTTAACTGAATAGAAGGTTATGAGGGGGCTCTTCCTTCTGGAGATTGGCATCCATTGTGTCAGCAGTGGTAACTGGTGTCCTTAGCACGAGTGTGTTCTCTAGGCTTTATGGAGTCTGCTCCGTCGGACAGTGCTGATGTCCTTTCTCTTTCCCACTGTCGCTGAGTTCTTTCAACTGCTGCATGCACCAAAAGTTGCCAGGACACAGTCTGATTTCCTCTGTCTAGCCTCTGCCTAGGTAGCCACTCCTGCCCTCTCCATCACTTTAGCAGGATCTAAGATCTCCCGTAACTTTATGCAGGCTCACATTTATAAACAGAGGGACCGGATTTCTCTCCTTCTCCCCCCCTACCCCCCCCCCGCAATTTTTTTTTTTCTAAAAGAAACCGAATAGAAAAGGCTGAGGATGTAGCTCAGTTGGTAGAGTGCTTGCCTAGTATGCATGAGTGAAGACCTAGCTTCAGTCTCCAGAACCCCATAAACTGAGCACAGGGCACATTTCCGTAACCCCAGAATTCAGGAAGTTGAAGCTTGAGGGCCAGAAAGTTCAAGGTGACCCTAAGATATAAATTGATTTCAAGGCCAGCCCAGGCTACATAAGACCCTGTCTCAAACAAAAAGAAAATACGAAGGGGCTAAGCATCTGTACCTGTCTGAGTGTACACTGCCCTCAACTTTTGCTTTTCTCATTAATGGAAATTTGAGGACAGTGATTCCAGTGAGATAATGTTTACAGCTGTCCAGTGCCCCACAGTTTAGAAGTCATACCATTTCTGTCTTTGCTAAAGGACATATGCTTTGTTTATAGTTTACTACTTGTGTTACTTTGGTTATTCTATTTTTAAGATTTACTTTTAATTATTTTTAAGTTAATGTGTATGTCTGTCCATGTGTGCACATGTGTGCTTCTGTGTCTGAGGAGGCCAGAGGTATTGGGTCCCTAGGGAGTTACAGGCAGTTGTGAGCCACCCAACAAAGGTGCCGGGAACTAGAGAAGAGTAGCATGTGCAGTTGACCCGTCACTGGGCCATCTCTCCATCCTCAGTTACACTATCAACAGGCTTATATATACATCTTAAATACTTACAAATTTTGTTTTGATGAGGCAGGGTCTCAGTCTGTAGCTCAGGCTGTCCTGGAACTCAAAACAGGTAATTCTCAGTATTACAAACATGTCTGGTTTGGGGCTCTTTTTTTTTTAGATTGACTTGTGGGTTTATTTATTCAGGCCTTAGCAGCCCCAATTTCCAGTCTTTGAGATAAGGGTTATTTCCTGGACCTGGTAGGAGGGGAACACCCCTCCCATTGGAATCTTTATGACATGCCAGAGCATAGGAAAAGGTAACCCATAGACCCTTTGCCACAGATACAACTTCTCTGTTGTTTTCTTTTTCTTTTTTTTAATTACCTCAGAAAGGTTTTTTTCCTGTTGTCATTTTTTCCTTTTTCTTATTATGAATAAAGTCTCATTTTTTTATGCATCTATCACCTTGTTCAAACTCCCTTCCCCATCCCACCCCTCTCAGTCACTCTCTCTTCTCTCCATCTCCTTATATTCTCCCCAGCAAGGGCAGGAGGTCCCAAAGTCTCAAGGTGGCTTAGTTCAGCATCTATTCCAGGCAGATCTGCTTTCCTCACCCCAGCATTAAGACTGGGTCAGGTGTTCCTCTGGACGGAGTGGGTTCCAAGGTGCCTGTTGAAGGTGTTTCAGATCCCAAGCTGTTCAGTGATTGTGGTTTGTAGCTTCAGAGTGCTTTGCTTTTTGTTTAAAGTCCACTAATGAGTGAGTTCATCCCCTGATAACTTTCTGGGTTTGTGACACTTTGCTCAGGAGGATTTTCTCCACATCCATCCATTTGCCTGCAAATTTTAGGATATCATTTTTTTCTCACTGCTGAGTAGTACTCCATTGTATAAATATACCATAGTTTGTTAATCTGTTCTTCTTGAGGGGCATCTAGGTTGTTTCCAGGTTCTTGCTATTCAAATAATGCCACTATGAACATAGTTGAGCTAATGCCTTTGGAGTGTGAATGTGCATCTTTAGGGTATATGCCCAGTAGTGGTATAGCAGGATCCTTGGGGAGATTGATTCCCAGTTTTCTAAGAAACCATCATGTGGTGGAAATGTTCTCTGTATGATGTAAATAAAGTAACTGGTTTGGCCTATGTGGAGCACCGTAGAAGTGGGTGGAGAATCAGAGGACAGGCAGGTAGGAGAAGGGTGGAGTTAGTCAGTATCCATCCGACTCCTGAAGAAGACAGACATGTAAGAAATACAGGTGAGCCATGGGCTGTATAGATTAGTAGAAATGGGTTGATTTAAGATGAAAGAGCTAGCTAGTAATGTGCTTAAGACATGGGCCAAACAGTATGAAGTAATATAAGTGTCTGATTCATTTCTTTGGGAGACAAAAGCCGCCTCGGGTCAGGGTCCAAACTCCCAGGCCCAAAGAGCCCCGGAAAACCTTCTACAACACCATCATACTGCATTCCAGAGTGGCTGAATAAGCTAATACTCCCAGCAACAATGGAGAAATATTCCCCTTGCTCCACAACCTCTCCAGCATAGGCTGTCCTCTGTGTCTTTTATCTTAGCCAATCTGACAGGTGTCAGGTGATATCTCAAAAGTTGTTTTGATTATCATTTCTCTGATGGCTAAAGATATTGAGCACTTTTTCAAGTGCCTTTCAGTCATTTGTAATTCTTCTGCTGAAAATTCCCTTTCTAGGTCTGAACCCCATTTTTTGATTGGGTTATTCAAGGTTTTGGGCTATAGTTTCTTGAGTTCTCTATATATTTTAGAGATCCATCCTCTCTCACTTGTAGGGTTGGTGAGAATCTTTTCCCATTCTGTAGGCTGTCGTTTTGTCTTATTAACTGTGTCCTTGGCTTTACAGAAGCTTCTCAGTTTCAAGAAGTCCCGCTTATTGATTGTTGTTCTTAGTGTCTGTGCTACTGGTATTATATTTAGGAAGTGGTCACCTGTGCCAATTCATTGAGGGGTATGTCCCACTTTCTTTTCTACCAAGTTCAGTGTAGCTGGGTTTATGTTGAGGTCTTTGATCCACTTGGATTTGAGTTTTGTGCAGGGTGACAGACTTGGATCTATTTGCATTTTTCTACACACTACCATCCAGCTATGCCAACACCATTTGTTAAAGATATTATCTTTTTTTCATTGAATATTTTGGTCCTCTTTGTCAAAGATCAGGTGTTCATAGGTTTTTGAGTTAACATCTGGATCTTCCATTCAATTCCATTGATCCACAAACATGTTTTTATGCCAGTACCAGGCTGTTTTTATTACTATAGTTCTATAGTATAACTTGAAGTCAGGGATGCTGATGCCTCCTGAGGTTCTTTTGTTGAACAAAATCGTTTTGGCAATCCTGGCTTTCCTGTTATTTCAAATGAAATTCTTTCAATGTCTGTAAAAAAAATTGTGTTGGGATTTTGATGGGCAGTGCATTGAATTTGTAGATTGCTTTTGGTAGAATTGCCATTTTTACTATGTTGATCCTCCCTATCCAGGAACATGGGAGATCTTTCTTTTTCTAATATCCTCTTCAATTTCTTTCTTCAGTAATTTAAAATTTTTGTCAAATAGATCTTATAATGGAATCACCAGGCCTCTATATTTATATATTTGGGTAATACTTATTATTCCAAAGACACTTATGGTATAAAGGATATTCAGAGGGGAAAAGGAGGAAGCAGTGCGCAGGAGAGTGCCACTGAGCAGACTTTCCTATCCAAGGTACAGATCCAAAAGGGGTCTGGCTCTCTCCTTGTCCTGGGCTCTTTCCAGTTGACCACGCCCTGCCTGGCTCTGGTTCGTTGACATCATCAGCGTTTGCCTTGGTAGCTTCTGATTTCCCACTACGAGATCTGTTACTTCTTTGGTTATAGTTACTCTAAGGTATTTAATACTATTTGCAGCTATTATAAAGGATGATGTTTCCCTTATTTCTTTTTCAGCCCTTTTATCTTTAGTGTATAGGAGGGCTACTGATTTCTTTGAGTTAATCTTGTATTCTGCAACATTGCTGAAGTTGTTTATCAGCTGTAGGAGTTCCCTGGTAGAATTTTTGGGGTCAGTTATGTATACAATTATGTCATCTACAAATAGAGATAGTTTTGCTTCTTCTTTTCCAATTTGTATCCCTTTAATCTCCTTTCGTTCTCTTATTGCTTTAGCTAAAACTTTAAGAACTATATTGAGTAGGTAAGGGAAGAGAGGACAGACAGCTTTGTCTATTTCCTGATTTTAGTGAGATTGCTTTGAGTTATTTCTCCATATAGTTTGATGTTGGCTGCCGGCTTCTTGTAAATCACCTTCATTATATTTAGATATTTTCCCTGTATTTCTGAACTTTCCAGGATTTTTATCATAAAGGAGTGTTGGATTTTGTCAAAGGCTTTTTCAGCATCTAAGGATATGCTAATGTAGGTTTTTTTTCTTCACTTTCTTTGTATGATGGATGACATTTATGGTTTTTCCGTATGTTGAACCATCCCTGCATTTCTGGGATGAAGCTTACTTGATCATGATGGATGATATTTTTTACATGTCGTGTACGGTTTGCCAGAATTTTGTTGAGAAATTTTATATCAATATTCATGAGGGAAACTGGTCTGTAATTCTCCTTCTTTGTTGTATCTTTGAGTGGCTTGGGTATTAGGGTAATTGTGGTCTCATAAAGAGAGTTTGGCAATATTCCTTCAGTTTCTACTGTATGAAACAGTGTGAGGAGTAATGGTAGTAGTTCTTCTTTGAATGTCTGGTAGAATTCTGCACTGAAACTATTTGGATCTGGGCTTTTTTTTTTTTTTTTTTTTTTTTTTTTTTTTTTTTTTTTTTTTTTTTTTTTTTTTTTTTTTTAAACTTGGGAGTTTCTAATGACAGATTCAATTTCCTTTAGGGTTATAGGTCTATTTAGGGTATTTAATCTGAACTCAATTTAATTTTAGTAAATGATACCTGTCCCAAAAGATGTCCATTTCTTCTAGGTTTTCCATTTTTGTGCAGTATAGATTTTCAAAGTATGACCTGATCATTCTCTGGATTTCCTGGGAGTCTGTTGTTATGGCCTCTTTTCATTTCTGATTTTGTTGATTTGCATACTCTCTGCTTTTTGGTTAGTTTGGATAAGGGTTTATATATCTTGCTGACTTTCTCAAAGAAACAACTCTTTGATTCATTGATTCTTTGTATTGTTCTCTTTGTTTCTATTGTATTGATTTCAACCCTGTGTTTGATTATTTCCTGCTGTCTACTCCTTCTTGGTGAGTTCGCTTCTAATGATTCTAAGGTTTACAGCTGTGCTGTTAGTTCTCTAGTGTGGGATTTGTCTAGGTATTTCTAATAGGCATCTGGTGCTATGAATTTTCCTCTTAAGACTGCTTTCATTGTGTCCCATAAATTTGAGTACATTGTGGATTCATTTTCGTTAAATTCTTGGAAGACTTTGATTTCTTTCTTAATTTCTTCCTTGACCCAGAGGTGGTTCAGTTGAATGATGTTTAGTTTCCATGAGTTGGTAGGCTTTGTGTGATTTTTGATGTTGTTGAACTCTAACTTTAGGCCCTGGTAGACTGATAGGATACAAGAGATTATTTCCATTTTTTTTGGTATCTATTGACATTTGCTTTATGACCAAATATGTGGTCAATTTTAGAGAAAGTTCCATGAGGAGCTGAGAAATATGTATATTTCTTTGCATATGGGTGGAAGCTTTTGTAAATATCTATTAAATCCATTTGCATCATAACCTCTGTTAGACTCCTTATTTCTCTGTTGAGTCTCTGTCTGTTTGACCTATCTAAGGGAGAAAGTGGGGTATTGAAGTCTCCCACTATTAGTGTGTGAGAGTTGATGTAGGATTTCAGTAGTGTTTCTTTTACATAGATAATTAAGTGCCCTTGAATTAGTGGCATAAATATTCAGAATTGAAATCTCATCTTGATCATTTTTTTTCCTGAGATGAATAAGTAATGTCCATCCTGATCTCTTTTAATTGATTTTAGTTTGAAGTCTACTTTGTTCAATGTTAGGATGCCAACATCAGCTTGTTTCATAGGGCCATTTGATTAGAAAATCTTATCTCAACCCTTTACTCTGAGCCTGTGTTTGTCTTTAAGGTTGAGGTGTGTTTCTTGTATGCAGCAGAAAGATAGCTTCTGTTTTTGTATCCATGGTGTTAGTGTGTGTCTTTTTATAGGAGAATTGATTCCATTGATATTAAGGGATATTAATGACCACTGATTGATATTTTTTGTTTTTGTTTTTGTTTTTTTTTGGTGGTAGCATGTATGTATTTCCTTTCTTTGGGATTTTCTTTTGTCAGATTATCGATTGTTTGTGGTGTCATGGGTTTATCTGGTGTTCTTAGGTTGGTGTTCTCCCTCTAATGCTTTCTGGAGGGCCAGATTTGTAGATAGGTATTGTTTAAGTCTCACTTTGTCATGAAATATCTTGCTTATTCCATCTATGGTGATTGATAGTTTGGTGGATATAGTAGTCTAGGTTGGCAGGCATGGTCTTTTAGTGTCTGTATGACTTCTGACCAGGACCTTTCTGCTTTCATTGTTTCCATTGAATAGTCAGGTGTTATTTTGATGGGCTTGCCTTTATAGGTAACTTGCCCTTTTCTTTTGCAGCTCTTAAAATTTTTTTCTGTGTTCTGTATGTTTTGTGGCTTGATTATTAAGTGGTGAGTGGACTTTTTGGTTGGGGGTCAAATCTATTTGGTGTCCTGTAAGCTTCTTGTATGTTTATAGGCATCTCCTTTAAGTTAGGAAAATTTTCTTCTATGAATACATTATCTGTGCCTTTGAGCTGGTATTCTTCTTCTGTTCCTATTATTCTCAGGTTAGGTCTTTTCATGGTGTCCCAAATTTCCTGAAAATTTTGTGATATGGCTTTTTTGGTTTTAGTGTTTTCTTTGTTGTGTCTATTTCTGCTACTGAGTCTTCCACTCCAGAGAGTCTCTCTTCCATCTCTTGGATTCTGTTGGTTATGCTTGTATCTGTAGTTTAGTTCCAGTTCTTTTCTTCAGATTTTCTATTTCCACCTTTGTTTCGTTTTGTGCCTTTTTTATTGCTTCTATTTCAATTTTTAGTTCCTGGAATGATTCTTTCATTTTTTGGTTTTCTTTGAAGGATTTGTTCATCTCTCTCAATTTTTTGTTTGTATTTTCTTCTATTTTTTAAGAGAATTTTTCATATCCTCTTTTAAGGCTTCTATAATCTTCATGAAGGCGTTTTTGCTGTAGTTTCCTTCTGTTTGCTCTTCATTGTTCTATTCATGTCTTTGTGTTGTAGAACCACCAGTTTCTTCTGGTGTTGCCTTGTTGTTTTTTATATTGTTATATGTATTCTTGCACTGGAGTCTGTCCATGGCTTCAGTGGTTCACACTTAGCCAGCTCCTAGTCAGTTGTGGCTAGAGATCTTATGTGTCTCCTGTCTGCTCTGAGCAAGGGGTCTACATGATCTCTGACTTTGCTCTGGACATGGGTCTGAGTTCCAAAGGAGTCATTCTGTCTCTGATGATGCAGTTCGCCCTGGAGGTGGGGCCTGACTGTGCAAAGTCCCTTCTTTTAGGGGTTGCTGGAGTAAGCCCCCTCAGAGCTAAAGCCTAGGCCTGTCTGCTAGCAAGAGTCTGAGTTCAGACCCTTGGGTGTGACCCTGGAGTGGGATTCTCTGAAATCTGCTCACATCTGATTCCGCTCTGGATACTGGGGGCTCTTTTTTTTTTTTCAATGTACTTTTTGGGGTAGTTTGGTTGTTTGTCTGTTGATTTTTGAGGCAGAGTCTCTACATAGCTCTGGCTGTCCTAGAACTTACTGTGTAGACAAGACTGTCCAGGAACTCAGATCTACCTGCCTCTGCTTTTTATGTGGTAGGATTAGAGACAAGCCACCACACCTGGCTACTTTTAGTTTTAACACATGTTGCCAGGATTTCTCCAAAACTGTTATTCTCAAAGTATTGCAGAAGTCACTTTCTCCACCCCCCCCCCCACTCCCCCAAGCTCCTTCTGTCTTCCTTCCTAAGGGGGTTTCTATCCCAGCATGGCCTTCCACTCACTATGTAGCCCAGGATAACCTTGAACTTCTGAGCCTCCCTCCAAGGTCTGGGATTACAGGCCTGTGTCATTCAGCTGATTTTTGTGACAGTGGGCTCAAACCTAGGACTCTGTGTATGCTAGACAAGCACTTTACCAACTGAAACACTTTACAGACCCTTTGCTTCGAGAGTATTGGGAAAATTGCTGTTTTCCAACTGTTGAATGGATATTTGAGTCATAAATGAAACAATAGGGTTTAGGAAAGAGTTTTTGTGCAGGGATATTTTCCTTCTACAGTTTTCTCTTCAGCCTCATGAAATGATTCTGGCACGAGAAAAAGACCATTAGTAGATCTCAATATATTCAGTTTGACAAGGGTTTATATAGATAATCTGTAGGGCTGCAACAAAAGAAAAAATTTCAAAGAAGAATTTTGTTCCCAGAAATCGGTCTGTCTTAGCCCGCCTCTCTTGCCCTTCCCTTCTCTTCCCTTTTCTCCTCTCCTCTGAGACTGAGCCTCACTCTCAGGCCCCAACTGGCAATCCTCCTGCCTCAGCTCCTGTATACTGCCGTGTAGCCACCATGCCTGGTTTAGGAACTCATCTATTAATGTGACTAAGATTTCTATAAAATAACATTTCATAAGGTTGTTGTGCTATACAAAGGAAAATTGTTTTTAACCGTTGGAATAGCACTGGACTTGACAGGGTACTTGTGTCTTGAAAACACAACCCATGCTGGCTTAGGATTCTGCAGAATCCTGTGCTGTCTCTCTCAGTTCTGAGTGGCTGTGAACAGCTGTGGGTACCCAGGGACCCTATCTCTCTGCATCTCATTTTAGATTTGTGTAGTTGACCTAAAGGAAGTTGAATATTGAACGCATTTCCTCATTGAATATTCAAACACTGGACCTGCAGCCTATTCTTTTCTCTTTCGTCCTCCAGCATTCCCGTGGTTTGGTATGGATATTGGCGGAACCCTGGTTAAGTTGGTTTACTTTGAACCAAAGGATATCACGGCAGAAGAAGAACAGGAAGAAGTAGAGAACCTGAAGAGCATCCGGAAGTATTTGACTTCTAATACTGCCTATGGCAAAACTGGGATCCGAGACGTCCACCTGGAACTGAAAAACCTGACCATGTGTGGGCGCAAAGGGAACCTGCACTTCATCCGCTTCCCTACCTGTGCCATGCACATGTTCATCCAGATGGGCAGCGAGAAGAACTTCTCCAGCCTCCACACCACCCTCTGTGCCACTGGCGGTGGGGCTTTCAAGTTTGAGGAGGACTTCCGGATGGTAGGTTGGCCTTCCCTTGTTAGAGCAGCCAAAAGCCTCTCACTTGACCACAGTCTAGGGATGCTATGAACTATACTGTCAAGCTTAGGACTTGGACTTGTCTGCTGTGATTTCCTCACCTATATGATAACACATATGTGACCTATTTTATGGGGTTGTTCCAAGGAAGGTTAAAGGAGGAAATATGTACCTGAGCGTGCAGCATCTGTTGTCATCATCACTTCTGTGGCACAGGCTGGCCTTGAACTTACTATGTAGCCAGAGATAACCCAAACTTCTGATTCTCTTTCCAAGTCATGGGGTTTCGATCAGATGCTGCCATGGTGGTTTATATGGTGCTGGGATTGCATGGTTACTGTTGTGTCATATGTAGAGACAAGATGATATACATCACTTTTAGAAGCACATAGCTCAGTTGGTACTTGATTTTTCACAGACTCTTACTTTATAATCATGAGGCCAGTCTTATGGATATATAGGCTAAGACCCACAGGAAGACTTTCTACACATGTAACTAAAAACGATTACTTTTTCTACCCGTTTGCTCTCATCCATGCCTCAGTTTTGTGAGTGTCATTCAGAAGTTTCTGTTACAAAATCTTTGGCTGGATATTGTGGTGTATGTTTGTGATCCTAGCACTTGGGATGTAGAGGCTGAAGGACCATGGCTAGCCATTCTATCTCAAAGAACCAAAACAAACAAAAAAACTCACACTGAAAACACCCTCACTATTATTTATAGGTGAATTCCTTCATTATTGACTATTGTTTTAAGGTGTACATTGCTTAGTATCAGCTACTGAGAAGTAACATTAACAATCCCTTAACATCTGTATCTGTTCTGATTTCTCCATCTCCTCAGCCAAGGCAGTCATCTCTCTACTGACTAGCTTCATCTTGTGGACTTAAAGTGAGAATAAAATAAAGAAACAAGCATAGGTCTCTGTTGGAAAGCACACACATTTAGAGAAGTGTTTGAACATAGGTGAAGGAAAAGTTAGAAGGTTTTAGGATTGAGCATCTCTCAAAGTTGAAAATCTGGTGAGATGTGTTGTAAAATGCATTTTTCAAAGCCTGCAGGGCAGATACCTTCATTTAGTCACAGAACAAACATAATTGAGTTTTGGTAGAAAAACTGATTATTGCATAATGAATGATAATGTTACTGATGATGTTTAGTAAAGAGTAAAAATTTTGTCATCAAAAGGAACACCATTTACTCCACTTATTTCAGTGAGGAATATTTTGGGGGTGGGTGGGATGCTGATGCTAAACCCAGGGCCCAGGCTTGCAGTGCAGGTGCTGTACAAACATAACCTTCCAGAGGTATGTCCTAGAGGATCTGGCAGCCATCCTACAGCAGTAACCTGGGAGAGTGATTAGCTTCAGGTTTTAACCATTTTCTTCTGTGTCACCCTTCCCTACACAGCTACAGAATTTGATTCAACCACTTACTTAAATGGCTCATGGTGGGGTCCTCTTCCCCACTAAAGGGAGTCAGCAACCAAACATTTTTTAAATAAAAAACAATTAAGGAACATGGACATGAGAACTAAACTAAAGTCCATAATGGGGTTGGGGAGGGGAGTTAAACCTGAGTTCTAGTTCTGTTTCTGCGTTTACCTGCTTGGTGGCTTTTGCTGAAATACGTTTCTGCTGTGGGCCTCAATTTCATCATCTGCAAAACCATGGCAGCAATGTGGGGAAGGGGGAGGGCATCCAGGACAAAAGAACTGGAAGTGATAATAACTTTCTTGCACTAGGTGAAGGAACTAAAGCTTGCAGGCCCTTAAGAGGCTTTTGTATAGACATGCTGCTGGATAAGATGTGGTCTTAATTCAGAATGATAGCTGGCTTTGTGCGGGAATGTGATCAGCTCCTTAAGCCTTCCAGTACATGCTATCTCATCTGTGCACTGACGTGCCCATGGGTGAACTAAGATGACCTGATAGATTTATGCAATGTCTGTTTTACCTCCATCCCTCCTCCGGGTTTACTCATGTCCTAGGAGAAAGAGTTACTCAATCTGTGTTGGCCATGAGCAAGAGTGTTTCTTAAGGTTGTGAACTGAGAAAGGTCGTATGGTTCTTCAGGCAGTCACTTGGGGCCTGATGAGTAGCCCAGAGCAGGGAGCACACCTGGAGTTTTTGCTAAGCTGTTTGACCAAGCTGTTTCCATCAGTATTGGACTAGCTTGCAGTTGGCTTCTGTTTCATGATTAGTCTTGGCCAAAGTGAAGACAGAATTGAAAAAGACTTCTTCCTGTCTTCTATTTGGAAAAACTGATGTGCTTGTATCCAAAGCTTGTGAGAAGGATAGGCTCTGTGCAGCCATTTGTCACTCAACACATAGTACATCATTCCCCTTCTATGTGCTAAGTGGTGTCATGCGCAAAACACATCTCCTGACCGCCATGTGGTCAGTGGTCAAGTACGCAAGTGAATATGCAACATATTAAATATATAGATGTTTTATATATATTAAAATTTGTGTGTGATGGAGGAGAAATAGAGATAAAGTAAGGATAGAGAGTACTGGGAAGGTCCTGTGGTGTGATGAGGTAACATTGAAACAGAAACCTGGAAAAGTAATAAGCACCAGGCCATGAAGGTATTTTAGGCAAATGAATTAGTAAGTGTTAAGGCACATAGATGTCCAGACTCTAAGCTCCTAAGTGTTGTAGAATAGAAAGCTGAAAACTTAGGAAAATTCACTATATAATCTAGGGCAGCAGTTCTCAACCTGTACTTGGAGACCACCACAGTGTCACATATCAGATGTTTATATTCCATTTCATAATAGTAGCAAAATTGCAGTTATGAAGTAGCAATGAAATAATTTTATGGTTGGGAGTCACCACAACATGAGGAACTGTATTAGAGAGTCTCAGCATCAGGAAGGTTGAGAATTGCTTTCATATATATATATTTTTCATATATATATATTTTTATATATATATATATATATAAAATACAATTACATTTTTAGGAAGTGTTAGTTATTTTTTCTGTGATTTAGAATAACTAGGAAAGGCTGTAACTGATAAGATATATTAAATCAGACTCTTCTATAGGATATTTTCAGTTGAACAAGTTCTATGTCAATTTTATTTCTCTTCCATAGAGTCTCGTCTTTTTATTTTTTATTATTTTTAAACCTTTATTTTTATTTTATGTGTTTGAGTGTTTTGCCATCATGTATGTCTGTGGAGGCCAGAAAAGCATGTCAGATCCTCTGGGACTTAAGTTACAGATAGTTGTGAGCCACCATATAGGTGCTGGGAATCAAACTCGGGTCCTCTGGAAGAGCAGCCAGTGCTTTTAACCACTGAACCATTTGCCCAGCCATTATTTATTTTTTATTTAACATTTAAGATATGGTTCTAATGAAGCTTCTTTTTTGAGACAGGTATAGTGTAACCCTAACTCCTAATCCTCTTGCCTTTGCCTCCCAGGTTCTGAGATTGCAAATATGCCTCACTGTTTCTGACTTCAGGTCAACTCATGATTGGTATACATTCGTTTTCTAAATTATTATATAACAAGCTGGAACACAAACCTAGTCTAAGTTAGATGGGGACCAATGATAGGGCTCAATGAGTAAAGATGCTTGCCAACAAGCCTGGCAGCCTGAGTCCAGTCCCCAGGATCCGAATGGTAGAAGGAGAGAACCTCCTCTTGTAAGTTGTTCCTTCATCTCCACATACACTGAGGCATCCCCGCCCCCCATAAATAGATGAAATTAATGTTAGGTTGTATATGGCACTGATCAGCCAATGAAGGATTCCACTATTTAAACACGACCCTCCATGTGATAAATTCTGGTTGTTCTTAACAACATGAAACAATGTCAATTACAGTTACTTTTGTAGCAGGATGTTTTATCTGTTTTTCATTCTCTGCCATGCTTCATACTTAATTTCAACAAGATTATTAATAATGCAACATATTCTGAGCAACAGAAATTTTTTATAGAGGAAAAGAGCCCTATACAGGACACATAAGAGTTTTATTCAGTCTATGGCTAACATCAGTATACATAAGAGGACATTATTTGCTGAGCGGTGGTGGCACACGTCTTTAATCCCAGCACTCAGGAGGCAGAGGTAGACAGATCTCTGTGAGTCTGAGGTCAGCCTGCTCTACAGAGCGAGTTTCAGGACAGCCAGGGCTACACAGAGAAACCCTGTCTCAGAACAACAACAACAAACAAAGATATATTCTTTTAATTTTTTATTTTTTAAAAAATCTATGGATCTGTGCTTTGCATGGGATATGATAATAGTCTCTGGCTGAGTGAGGTCAGGGGAAAGGATGCTTTCATTGAACAGGCTTCAGTGTTAAGACTTTTCCAGGAGGTCTGGAGAGATTCCTCAGCAGAGCGGAGTGCTCATGGTGCGAATACAAGGAGCTGAGTTTAGCTTCTTAGCACTTATAAGAAAGCCAGGTGTGGCTGCACACGTCTGTATCCCTAGTCCTGGGTGGGAGTGTCAGAGGCAGGAGGATTGCTGAGGTTGGCTGGCTCCAAGCCTCGTCAGGAAATGGTGGACTCCAGGTTCAGTGAGGGAATAAAATGGAGAATGCTAGAAGACACCCTGTGTCCATCTCAAATCTGTACACACATTCACAGCTGCACACCCTAGCACATACATGTCCAACATGCATATCACACACACACACACACACACACACACACACACACACACACACACACACACACACACACGGGAAAAAAACAGAAAAAAAATCTTGTAAGGAAGGAGTGAAAATCTAGGTAGAAAATTGTGAGAAAGGTATAAAGTTGAATAATTTGATCATGTGAACTCTCCTCCAAGTGGACCATTTAAGCATATTTACTAACTTTGTTCTCATTATTAGTCTGGGAATGGATTTGTGATATTACAGTTGTAAGACTTTTTGAGATAATGACTTTCTCCACTTGCTTCAGGTTTGACATTTGACCTCTCAAATGGCCTCTTTCATTGGTAGGTGAGAAAAAGCGAGAATTCTCATTCATTGAACTTCTTTGAGATTCATTTGTCTCAGATTCTGCTAGGGCTCCCTTGTGAAAAGAAAAAGAATCCTGATGATTATAATTTGTAACTCAGAATTAATGTGCAAATTGCTTTTGGCTTGATGACCATTTCTGCCATGGCTTCACTCCAGGAGTTGGTGTTCTCAAAAGCATGCTGGAAGTGAAGTGTATTATATATAATTTGTGTCTGTTGTGGTGGGGCCCAACTGTAATCCCAGCACTTAAAAGGCAGAGGCAGGAGGATTACTCTGATTTCAAGGTCAGCCTGGATAACATAAGTAGTTCTTGGACAGTTAGGGCCACATAGTGAAACCTGGCTCAAAACAAAACAAAATAAAAAACACCCAAAAAATAAAAGAGGAAAGAAAACAACAAAAATGTGAATTTGTATTTTGTTCATTTTATTTTGTGTGTGTATATATATATATATATATATATATATATATATATATATATATATATAATTTGACATCTCTTTTCTCTGCTGTAGTTCAGTGCTGAGAAGCTGGTCAAGGGAGCATGTGTTTGGTGTCTGTGGTGATGTGTACTCCTGTGCGGAGACCAGAGGAGGGTATCCAATGCTCTCTCTATTCATCCTCTTTTTCCCTTTGGGGCAGGGTTTTTCCTGAACCTGGACCTAACAAGCCCCACTGATCCCCCTGTCTCTGCCTGCTCAGTGCCAGGGTAACAGGTATGCACAGGACCATACTTAGCTTGCTACACTACTGAGATCTGAACTCTGCAGCAAGTGCGGTTAACCACTGAGCCACCTCTCCAGCTCCTTCACTGGCTGTTGTTGCCGGAGGAACCTAAAATGACAATGCTCTTGCAAATGAGCCTGCTTGCCTTTAGTATATTTATTAACACATATCGAATCTTTGCCCTCTAAAATTTAGTCGTCAGAAGGAAATAAGGTTTCCAAAAGTTTGTGAGCTTGAGACTAGACTGGAGTGGTGCTTTTGTGTTTTAAGTAGTACTATCGAAGCCAGGGCCCACCTGTGCTAAGCAAATGTTCTACCACCGGACTATATCCCCAGCCATGAGTTATTTTACTCATGGCGAGTAATTTTAAAAGCATTTTTGTGCAGCCATCTCATGTGACTCTTGGAAACAGCCCTTTCAGTTAGGTAGGTTCTCTTAGGAGAGAGTGTACAGTGTTATTAAATGCCTGTGCTGGGGTATGGTAATGGACTGTCTAGTCTGGAGCTGCAGCCACCAGCCTAGCCTCCTCTTTTCACATCAGTGATTGTCTAGTGTGTTCCCGACACCACCAGCAACACCTTCACTGTCAGCATGACCTCAAAAACCTTCCCACTAAAGACTCCTTTTCCCAACAAGAAGTTGGTATTTTTTAAATTTTAATATTTATTTGTTTATTTATTTATGTCTGTGGATATTTCATCTGTATTTGTGCCTGTGTACCACATGTGTCCCTGATGCTCTTAGAGGCTAGGAAAGGGTATTTGATCTCCTGGAACTGGAGTTATAGATGATTGAGAGCTGCCATGTGGATGCTGGGAATGGAACCCTGTTTTTAGCAGCTCAGTGCTCTGAACTGCTGAGTCACCTCTAAGCTGCTGAGACATCTCTCCAACCCCAAGAAGTTTTTATGCAATCCCAATCATATAAGTACATAAAATAGGTATTCAAATCAAACATTTAGTGGATTGATCATAAGTCAATTCTATGCTTAAAGAATTACTTTATTTTTAAATATGTACATTTGTGTGTGGAAGGGATTGGGTATGGGTATGTGAATGTACCTGTAGAGATTTGAAGAGGACATCTAATTCCAGCAGCCGAGTTAGAAGCCGTTTGTGAACTGTGCAATGTGGATGCCTGGAAACATAGTTGAGTCTTCTAGAAGAGTAATGCACACACAGTATTAAATAACGTGCCATCTCTCTCCAAGAAATTTATTTTAAAAACAATGCATACAATTTTACCCTTATTAAAAATAAAAGCAAATTTGATACTGAGATGGATGTGCTGGGCTAGTGTTGCATAGTGGATTAAATCTTGGTTGGATATTTGCTACTGAAAGACACAGAACATTTTTAAATGTTTCAGAGCTGATTTATACTTTGATTGTATGATCATCAGTGCCGAGACTACTCCTTTGCCTTATGGTGTACATCAAAATGGAAAAAAAAAAGTTTAGTGTAACTTGAGAAATTATTGGAAATTCTTCCACAATTTCAAACTAAAATTAATTTCATATTAAAAAGAAGAAAAAGAGGCCTACATTTATTTATGTGGTGGGAGCAGGATGTGCCGCAGTGCACAGGGCAGTGGGTTCTTTCCCTCTGCTCAGACTGAGGAATTAGCAGAATCATTCAGACCCCCAAAGAACTAACAGTTACAAGTACTAAGGAACTGAGGCCCACTGTTACTGGCTTTAAAAGGCTCCTGGACACATATGTTTACTACTCTCTTTTCATTTAGTTATGGTGAGCTTTTGCAATTGGTCAGAAGGAATTATACCGTGAGAATTAGTAAACGCTACAGACCAAGACTTTGGCTTCCAGAACTGATTGTGCTGTGCCCACAGTCCAGACCCCACAAAAGACCACCAAGAGACTGGGTCCTATGCAACAGCAAAGAGTCTCTTATTGACTAGCTAGCTTGAGTCTGTCCTACATGGCAGAGTTGGAAAGATCCTGAGCAGCACAAAGCAAGGGTTTTTATTGCATGGGGTAGGGGGGTGGGGTAGGTGGAGGGGGAATTGGAGGGGATGATCTAGGGGCTTCAGAGCTGTGGAGTTACAGCCCTGGGATTGGTCCAGGCTGAGGCTACAGGTACCTGTTATGAATTCACTGGCTGCTTTGAATTCTAGAGATGTTTCAACGTTTAGCAGCCATCCTTAAGGTGTATGTGGATACAATCTGTTCTATCGTTAATGTCCCTTTCCCAGAACAGAATGTTTGGAATATCAGATATTTCCCCCCTTAGGTGCTGGCTCCATCCTGGATGGTGTCTGCTCATGGACCCTTCCTGAAATGACTAGGAATGCCAGCAAGAGCCTGCTGTCTGTCTGTCTTTCATTAAGCCTATCAGGGCAGCTGTGCAGTCAAGCTGCTCTGGGCCCTACATTCCTGTGTGGTCAAGCTGTTCTGGGTCCCACAATTGTACTCTACCTTGCTTACTATATGCTATGTTCAAAGTGGGAGCTTCTTGGCTCTGATAGTTCAAATTTGCCATCATTTAAGGTCCATTTAAGATCAGGATTAGAACATATACAGCCATGTGCTGCATACCAATGTTTGTTCAATAGCAAATGTGGCAGAGGTCTCAAAGATTATATTGTGTAGGAATGTTATGCTATCTTATTTGGGTGCGAACAACAGTCTGCTGTTTGCATAGTGATGAAATTGCCTAACGACATATTTCTCAGAATGTACCCATATAATTAATTATACATCATTGTTCTGTTAGTCAACTTTTGATTACTACAATAAAATGCTCCAGGCAGTCTAACTTTATAAAGAAAGGGCATAATGGTTCATGCCTGTAAGTCCAACACTTCTGAAGTGAGGCAGGAAGTTTAGAGACTCAAGGTCACCTAGTCTAGACCTCTCCCCTTTTTCCCTGGTAGAGTTTCTCTGTGTAGCCCTAGCTGTCCAGAAACTCTCCCTGTAGCCCAGGCTGGCCTCAAACTCAGAAATCCACCCAACTTTGCCTCCTGAGTGCTGGAATTAAAGATACTCACCACTACCACTGCCTGGCTAGACCTTCTCTTTAAGGAAGAAGAGTTTATTAGTTTTTGACCTTGAACTTTTTTTTTTTCATTTTTTTATAGATAGGATCTGTCTGTGTAGTTTAGGTTGGTCTCCTTTGTCAGCCTTCCCAAAGCTACCATACCAGAATTGAAAAGTCCAACAGAATGATTACTTGGCTGTGGAGTGGACTCTTGGTAAGAGAGATTCAGAAAATTTCGCTTCCAGCTCCCAGGGAAGACCTTTCCTCTTTTTACAGCAGAATGTGCCATTGAAAGCCACTTGGGAAAAGTTCTGTCAACACACACCGCTCTGGGACTTGTGCTCCAAATATGTAGGCTCTTGAGGGGAAAAAAAAAAAAGAAAACAAACAAACAAGAACAATAGAAACAGCATCTAAACCATAGCAGCTATATGTAAACCTGCTACTAAAGGATAAAACACAGGTGTGTTTTCTTGGCTTACAATATGCAAAATTAAAAAAATAGCTAGTGAGCTGCCACTTTATAAACAATGGAGGACTGGTGCACCGTTGCCACATGGCTGAAGGTGAACTGTAGATGTGAGCAGTCTGTCTTGTTGACACGTCCCTAGCATTCTGTCACCTTTAGCCAGTCAGTGGCTTCTGTTGTTTTCACACCTCCCTTTTGGCATCTTTATCCTGACCACTTGTGTGGGGCAACACTAGCCCATGGAAAGTATTGCTCTGTGGCTGAAATCTAAGGGTAGGTTTTAAGCTTTTCTCAAAGTATATTCTGGTGTACAGACACACTGTAAAGTGCCCCGAGTTTCAGATTTCCTGCTTGGAAATTAAACCAAATGGGAGATTAAATCCTATTTGGTTCTAATAACCTTAGGCTCCACAAATATCTATTCTGAAAAGATGTATAAGAGAGATGTGTGCCTCCTACTCGGGCTGTATTTGAGAAAATTATTCTGAAGGGAAAGGTGATATAATGGTGTTTTGGATCAAAGTTGTACATGTTTAGTTCACATATCTTGACATTTTTTCTCCCCCCATACCTCAGGGGGTAGTTTCAGAAGGACAGATTGCCTGTGTCCGTATTTATGATATTGTGCCTGGGAGTGACTGTCAATATTTGTTGATGAGCCTGTGATTAATACTTAAAGAGGTTAACTTATGCTTTCAAAATTGGTTGATGAAGTCACCACTTTTCAGCCTGAGGTGATAGCTTTTCCTGTTCATTTACTAAGTGTTTACTAAGCAGTGATAAAGGGCAGCCTTTAATATGGTGCCAAGGCACATTTGAGGTAAAGTAAAACAGACTATGACCAAAACTTGCGGTTTCAGTTTATGGACCCATGGAAGACAGGGGCCACAATATGTACCTGCTGGGGCCCCACTATAGTTTTTTAGACCTCAGGATAGTGCTATACCCATAACATTGCCCTCTTAAAATGTAAATTGTGTATCTCATTTCAAAGTTTCACTTGATAAAAGTGATATTTTGGGAAACATTTATGGGTTGCACTTGCTTTGGATCACTTAGAATGCTTATTCCCATCTATCAAGAATTCTTTTATCACTGTACTGGTGACTTAGTCTAATTCTACAGTGCAGGCATAGATTTCATCAGTGTGTTAAATAGAAAATTCAGACAGGTGACACAATGTCAAGTTTCTTTGTAGCTGTTATGTCTGTGCACATGTTCTTGTCTCTGTGTGAGATGTGTGGGAGGATGAGCCAGATTGTACATACTTGCTTTTCACCTTACTTTCTGAGGCTGCATCTCTTGCTGAACCTGGATGCTACAGTCTTATCAAATTTCAGGGATCCTCTGCTCCTCACCTCCGTAGAGCTAGCATTAGAGGTTTGAAGCCATAATACCTACGACTTTAAATGGGTGCTGGGGAACCCAAACTCCAGTCTTTACCTCTGAACCATCTCCCTAGCTGTAACTTTTTATTACCTCGAGCAGAATATCAAAGTCTATGTAGCACTTGTGCATATTTCTCACCCCCTCAAGCTCCATAAATAGTCGAGGGAAATGAAAACAGAGTCAATGTGAGATGTTTGCAAGTTGCTAGCATGTCATTTGTGGAAACTATTTATTTACCTAACTTTTCATTTTAACCACTGAGTAAGCCTAATAGAACCTCCTTGTATATTTTTGGTGGTGATGGTGGTAGTCGAAACCAGTCTTGAATTAAGGATGTTCCTATGTCAACATCATCAGCATTGGGAGTGCAGACATGTGCCACAAATCCAGCCTCACAGGGCTTTGGGTTTTTTGTTTGTTTGTTTGTGTGTGTTTGCTTTGTTTCTCTGTGTATATGTGTGTGAAAATTAAATGATATGTTTCTTCATTGGTTGAGTTTCATACTGGTGACTGTTAAGTGTGGGGAGTTACTGTCAGTATTGGAAGTTGAACCCAGAGAGCTTCATAGATGTTGAGCTACATTCCTAGTCCTTTGCCTTTTTGGTTTATTTTGTTTTGGATTTTGTCCTGGGAACATGACCACCAACTTGGACCTGAGGCAGTGAAATTAGGTATTAACCTTTTGAGGATACAGAGTAGCCATGAGCTCGAGACCACCTACACCTGCATCTATTTCCCTTTCACCTTGGTATCTAAAGGAGGTGAAGGGGTTCATCTATTCACATTCCCCTCCCTCCCCATAGTGTTCCACTCCCTGCTTGCCTCTGGCTGACCTGATTCCACTTCAAAATATCTTCCTTTCTGCTTTTATATCACATTTAATTCATCACCTTCTCTTTTTATCCCCAACAAAGGGAGGTTTTACTTCATAGAATTCAAAAGGACACTCCTGAGCCACCGCAGCTAATAAGCCCTTTGTGAGGAGTGCCATGTGGACTGTATGTGACTATCATGAAATCTTTGCAGCAACACTGAGAAGCTAAATAATTCACCCCAGATCATTTAGTTAAGTGAGTCTTAGGCTTAGACTTCAAAGCCAGGCCCATCAGCTCCAAAGCCAAGTGTGAGAAGAGGCTTCGTGGCCTCCAGGGGATTCTGCCTCATCCATTCCCAGGCCTTTTGGACCCCATGATCTGTCAAATATATGTAGGAGTCTCACTAGCTTTTCAATATTCTAATTTACTAATCTCTCTTGACTATTGTAACAATTTATCACAAATTTGGTGATTTACAATGACAGACATTTCTTCCACCAAAGTTCTTGAGGTTAGTGGATCTCTGTCAAGGCATTAGTAACAACACAGTTCTGTAGAGGCCTCTGTGTGAGTGAATAAGCATCGATAACACAATTCTGTTGAGGTCAAGGGGGGATCATACTGCTTGCCTTTCCCGATGCCTGCCTACTGTTGGCATCCTATAGACCATGGTGCAGCACTCAGATCTCTACCTTCTTCTTCAAAAGGCTGAGTCTGGGCTTTTCACGTATTTCCTGTATGTGTCTCCTGTCATTAGAATTAGGATCCATCCAGATCACCTACAGTGATTTCTTCAAGTGTCACATCTGCAAAAATCTGTTTTCCAAATAAGACCACGGTCACAGATTCTGGGAGTTAAGACTAGAAGTGCCCATACTCAGGCAACCAATCACTTAAGCTAATGGGTGCTTTCCCAAGAATGGGGCAAACTCTTGGCTTTGTGGCACAGCTATTTTTGTGGCAGTGACTTGCTTGTCAGTGTTTGTCACAGCATGCCTTCACAGTTTAGAGGTCTGAGAATATGTCTTTGCTTTGAACGTGAATCTTATAGGATAGCACATACCTCGTAGGCCCCTCCCAACATGGTCTATGGCATCTAACAGGGTTCTGTTCTCTTGCAGATTGCGGACCTGCAGCTGCATAAACTGGACGAACTGGACTGTTTGATTCAGGGCCTGCTTTATGTTGACTCAGTTGGCTTCAACGGCAAGCCAGAATGTTACTATTTTGAAAACCCCACAAATCCTGAGTTGTGTCAAAAGAAGCCATACTGCCTTGATAATCCATATCCTATGTTGCTGGTTAACATGGGCTCAGGTGTCAGCATTCTAGCAGTGTACTCCAAGGACAACTACAAAAGAGTTACTGGGACCAGGTAAACATGCTCTCGACTAGGAGAGCATCTTTATGCTTTAACTGTGCCTATTTCTTGATGAACAGTACATAGTAAAAATTATTTACATAAAACATGTTTTTAAAAAAATATGTTGGGCTCCTATACTAACAAAAAAGGGATTTTATTAGATATTTGTTTTAGTTTGTTTTTGGACACTAGTAGTTAAGGCTAACCTGAAGCTTAGTGTGTGAGCCCAGGCTACCCTCAGTCTCGAGTCCTGCCTTTGTCTCCTGAGTGCTGGGAGTTTAGGCATGAACCACCAGGACCAGTTTATGGGATGATGCATTAGAGAAGAAGATGATCCATGTAAAGGTTAACAACATAAGGTCTCTGTCTACTGGAGCTCCATTTGGGGATGGAGGATGGTACACATTGGTTTGCCAGAAGGTAGGTGTACTGAGTGCCAGTAGGACCACCAGGTCTGCTCTGCAAGCCCAGTAGAAGCCAGGTTGGGACACAGGTGGAAACTGGGATGGTCAGAGATGCTTCAAAGAAACTTCTTCTGGAAACCTTCTTGATGTCAAGACAGGAAGGATGGCTTGCAATAGTATATCATCCCAACAAGGAAAGAGACACACAAGGCATGGTTTTTTCTCTTTCTCTGTAAGGGAGGAGTGAATAGGAGTGCAGCTCATAGGAATTCTGGAATGCAAAGCACAAGAACACAGCCCTGTGATCCTGAGGTCAGAATACTTTGAGGATTTTTTCTCCTAGACATACATACTAAGACCCACGAAGGACAAACAGGCCCAGCTCCCAGTTAATGGGGAGTGAGCACCACATGGCAAAAGGCTTTATTGTCAAGTGTCATTAAGCAAAGGGGTCAAGATCATAATGGGAAACCCACAGAGACAGCTGGCCCGAGCTTCTGGGAGCTCGCTGATTCTGGACTAACAACTAGGAAACCTGCATGGGACTGAACCAGGTTCTCTGAATGTGGATGATAGTTGTATGGCTTGGGCAGTTTGTGGGCTTCTGGCAGTGGGACCAGGATTTATCCCTAGTGAATGAACTGTTTTTTGGAACCCATTCATCATATGATAGGGTAGGGTAGGAGGGAGCTGGGTGGTGAGTGGGAGAAGAGGAGGGAAGGGGAACTATGGTTGGTATGTTAAAAAAAAAAAAAACCCAAAAACTTTTAAATTAAAAAAAAGCCTATTATGAGCCAAATTAAGCTGAAGCATTCTTCCAACTTGCTAGACCACAAAACACACTTTTTAAAAAGAGGACTAAAAATGAATAGTGCTGTATAGAGTGTGTGTAGAATATGGTGTTGATACCATTGCTCATGGCACATTACTTTTCTGGGCCTTAGGGTTCTCATTTTTGCCATAAAGGGTGCTATTGCTTTTTTTTTTTTTTTTTTTTTTTTTTTTTTTTGAGAGGGGGGAGGTTCCCAGCACTGAAACTCTACTGCAGTACTCTTCACTGTGGGAGGAAGGGTCTGCCTTTTCAGTGTGTTTTCATGATTCAGTGTTCCTGGGGAAGGTGATGTTACCCAATGTCTGAAGAGATTTCTAGTTTTTACAATTGAAGGTAAGGTACTCCAAGCATGTGTGGTAGATCAAAGTCAGAGATACTGGTAAAATCTGTAATGCAGAGGGCAGCTCCTCCAACAGCAGAAGATATATGGAGTCTCAAATATCAATAGTGGTACAGCTGAGAAACCGTGGTGCATATACATGTTCTGCCTGAAGTCTGCATGGGTTCTGAATGTGGTATCTATTATGTTTGTAAACTGCTAACAGGGATACACTTTTTCTGTTTTTTAATTTTAATTTTATTTTATTCATTATCATTATGTAGCCCTGGTTGGCCTGGAATTCATTGTGAAAATCAGAGTGACCTCAAACTCACAGAGATCCACCTGTCTCTTCCTCCTGAGTGCTAAGATTAAAGATGGTCACTGTAATTCCAGGCACCGCATACATCTTTTCATTGAGAATACAGTAGTTTAATCTCTTGGCCAGGAATGAACACTGGTCCCATGGTCTCCTTAGAATCAACAGGAGTATCACTATATAAACATTCAGATAAGCAGGTCTTATCTTAGAGGGTTTTTTCCTGGCGAAGGTATAAGTTTCACAAATACAAACTTTTCCCAAGAGTAATTGAATTGGTAAAGCTGCTCTCAAGGTAATAACAAGCTGCACATTTTCCACAATTAGAAATATTTAAACTTTTGTTGATGCATACACAATAGCTAATGAATGACATCACAGATGCATGTGATGCATCTCAAATGGTTAGACTCCAGGGATCTGTTCCACCTTGAGAAGCTGTGAAGGAGTGAGCTATTTGTGGGTATGACTTCTTCACAGATGGAGTATTGCCTACAAACCCCAGGTGTTGAGGAATGTCCTTTATGATCATCCTGCCTCTGTCTCCCGAGTGCTGGCATTATAGATGTGTGCCACCACTTCCAGCTCAGATGTCTTTCTTGTCATATGTCAGAAAACATCACATGTAAACATGTAGGACCGGTGGTGAGAATTAGCATGTGAGACACACTTTGGGGATCATGGGTACTGAACAAACTCTCTACTGCTGAGCTACCTCAGTGAGAACCATTGATGTAAGCAAATGGTGCCAACTTTAAGTTTTGTTGCTTCTCTTATAAACTGAGAGTTTAACTCTAGATTTTTGGATTTTGTTAATTCCTTTCTTTCTTATATAGGTTTCTCCCTGTAAGCATTTTGTTGTTATTGCTGGATTTCATTTTTTTATTTTGGTTTTTTGAGGCAGTATTTCACCATGCAGCCAAAACTGGTCACAAAACACACCAGCCATAGCCTTCCATGTACTGAGATCACAGATGCACATGCCTTTGTGAGTGTGTGTACATGTGTGTACTGGTACAAATGCATAACAAGGTTTCTCAATGAATCTGGAAGCTCACCAGGTTCATTGTAAGCCAGATATGCTGGCCAGTGAGCATCAGGAACCCTCTTAGATCCAACCTCCATGCTCACACTTCAGGTTGGGAAACCCGCCTCCTCAACTCCACCAGTGTTTGTAAGAAGCCATGTCATTTTGTGATATCTGTTTTCCTTTACATGTCTTAAAATGTTTTTTTTTTTTTAAATATACTTTCACTGTTCTCTAGGGTAGACACAATCATTTTTCCCTCTAGTGACACAAATCCAGTTTTCAGTATGAAGATTAGTACTTTGTAGGTAATGTTTCAGCATGTAGTTTGTTAAAAGAAAAAAATAACTCTGGAACTTAGGTGAAAGGAAGAGGTCATTCAGGAACCTACACATACGGCCATTGTTCCATAAGCATTGCCAATTCAATTACTAAAATGAGAAACTGAAGATTTCTTTTTACTGTGATGAATAATAGTTGTGTACTGTGCCCTTTTCTATTTATTTTATCTCTGAGGATTTTCCTGCATGTCTGTCAAAACAGACAGATGCATCTGCTTTCGAGCAAGAAAATTTTGTGGCTAAATAAGAAGGTTGAGGGTAAAATGTCAAGGGCTAGAGACTTGGCTTTTCTGTGACCTTCCATTCCCTTCTCATATCAGCAGCACACCAGCTGTACACATGCATGCCTGCTTTCCCATCCAGCTTGCTATCTGAAATCACTCATCGTTTTCTAGTCATACTCCATTTCCAGTTATACCAACACAGCAGTTGATGAGTTACCTTCTTTCTAAGTGAGCCCATTTCTTGAGTTGCCTACATCTAGAGTTGGTGGTTGCTGTGCCTTGTTCAAGGTGGATGCCCAATGTTCAAAGAAAGTTTATCAGGAACAAAAACTGTGAGCAAAGATGTGAGCAAAGACTTTTTTTTAAGTGCACAGGGAGCAAACAAGAAAATGTAGGCAGTATACATCCAGCAAATGTTCTCACTAAACATGTTCATGTGGGGTCTGGTGTGCTGGTGAGGTAGGCTTCCCTTTTGTATGCATGCCTATTGTTTCCTTGTGATGCCACACTCATGCCTTGGGTAGCTTTTGCTGGTGGTGTGCATCCAGACCTAAATGGCTCTTGAAAAAGAACTCTTGAGTTGAAGGTTTTTTTTCTTTAATTTTAGAATCACAGTCTGAGACTATGACATAATTTTATTATAAAGACAATGTTAAAAACTATTCTGGTGTCTTCTTGGTAACAGTTATCGATAATCAGTATAATTTGTCACACATTTTCTTTTTCATCCTTAGTTTTCCTCCTTAGAATTAAAAGCTGGTCATCAAATGCAAATTGTTTTCCCAGAATTAGTGGCTCTTTGAAGCTTCAGAACCAGCAGTCAGCTCTTCTCTATTTATCATGCATGTTAAAGCAGAGAGCTCTTGACAGCAGCTGGGAACTAAAGTTCTCTTTCTTGCCATGAGTTCTCTAATGGTAGTTATTTCATTGAATTGGGTTTTTGTGATACCAGGTAGCTTTGATATTGACATATAATTAATTTTATTCTCAGCTACTATAATTTGTTTCTAAGTTTGGCAGCAAAGTTTATTTTGGAGCCATAACTTCCAAAACAATGGAAAGCTTTTCAAAATACTTCAAGCATTTAGAACCATTTTGTGACCTTATTTTTATTCTTACTAGTGGGTGGTAATTAGAAATAAGCAATGCTGTTCTCCAAAGACTAGCAGAAAACCTTTTATTAGGTAGAATGTAGTTTTACTCTCAACATTTCTGAGGTAGGATGACATCAGTACTGGGGAGAAGCAGTATCAGGGAAGGCAGCCTGGGGGTCAGGGGATGCTGGAACAGTCATGAGTCAGGTTTGCTATCCAGAGATTGGCTCTGTAATTGTGAACTATTCACACACTATTTCTTTCCCTGGGTATTTGCATTTAATTGCACATGGTGTTCTAACATTAGCTATTTCTCTGGTTACCTGCTGTTTTCAGACTACCCAAACAGAACAAACTGTGACTTAGCCCCTTTCGTAGGTGAGCAGACTGAAGGATGCATATAGGCTAGTAGTTAGCTGAAGGTCTCACAACAGAAATCAGTGAGAGTCTTTTTCAATTTTATTCTCAAATTTAGGGGCAAGTTTTCCTTGATGTTTGGTCTTAGTTACTGCCCTCTTGTTTTTATCCAGTTTATTCTCAAGTTCTGTTCTAACTCCAGTCTCTTCAGCAAAGTGCTCCTTCACTTTTCTGCATTTTTCTGAACCCATATCAATAGTCTTAATGTAGCTGGGGACTTGGATGGGCATATCACAAAGCAAAAATTAAAAAAAAAAAATCAACCTTATTGTCCTTCAGTCTTGGAGGCGGGACATTCCTAGGCCTGTGTTGCTTGCTGACTGGTTGTGAGACCTTTGAAGAAGCTCTGGAGATGGCAGCTAAAGGCGACAGCACCCATGTTGATAAGCTGGTGAAGGACATTTACGGAGGAGACTATGAACGATTTGGCCTTCAAGGATCTGCTGTAGCATCCAGGTAGAGACTAAGTGGCTAGGAGCCATGGAGAACTCACACAAGGCAGCTTCTCCACCCTGGCTGTTCATCTATTTTCTTCTTTAAAATTAATGCCAGCCTACCAGCTTGGTACAAAATACCTGTCATGTCAGACCTCAGATTTGACCTCCTGTCCTTAATGAAGTTCTTACATGGTTACCACTTAATACTTGTGTAAAAGTAAGGCAACTTTGAAAGAAGGTTCTAGAAAACTGCCACAGTTTCCCCTGTTCTGTTTTTGTCCAGATACCTAGAAGCATTACAAATTTCTTCCCCATTATAGTCATACTCCTTTGTCTCTTGTTAAGAAGGAGACAGCCAACCATTCATAGAGTAATACTTCCTGCTTATAAGCAAAGTCAGGTCATATGAGTTTGAACAGGATTATTCATAGTGCTTTGCAGAGTACCTTGGTGGAAATGTGGGTCCTGCCTGGGGATGATTTTGAACACTCTCACTGATATTTCCAACATAGCTTTGGCAACATGATGAGTAAAGAAAAGAGAGAGTCCATCAGCAAGGAAGACCTCGCCCGTGCCACATTGGTCACCATCACCAACAACATTGGCTCCATTGCTCGGATGTGTGCACTGAATGAGGTAAGGCTTTAACCCTGAGAAAGCTGGGGGCCATCTCCTGCATTGTCTCTGGCAGTGTAATAACTATTGTCATTTTTAGAAAACTTGCCCTTTATTATGTGATTACACCTTAGAGACCAGGAGAAGGGTGTGTGTGGTAAGTGGGAGAGAAGAGAATAGGATTTACTTTTAAATAGATACCCCTGTGGAAGCATGTCAGAATTCCAATTCGTGTATCATTCTTTCTATCTGTTCTTAACGCCAAGCGCCACTGAAATGTGAGGGAAGCCCAGGGTGTGTGTAGGTGATCACACATACAATGCTCCCACCGGCAGCCCTTGTATTCTCTCTGCTTTCAGCTTCTTTACAGTGTTGCCTTGTGGCATGGAGTTCAAGCAGCATTGTACAGGGCTATCAAAGCAGAGAGAGCATGCGACAGTCAAGGCCATTCAGAGCCCCAGGCACAAGAAGCTTTATTAATGAGTCTTGAAAGATTAAATTCTCCTGAGAAAAAATAACAAAAAGTAGAACCCCTTTCTAAGAAAAAGATTTGAGAAGTAGAGCAACCCTCTTTGGAGGATGTATTAGGAAGACAAGAAAAAGAAGTTGGGATATGGAATATAGGTAAGAGGAGAAATATATAAAATCACAGCAGGTACATAAAATAAATATTTTTTTAAGGGAGGTGGGTAGGACTGGAGCGATGGCTCAGTGGCTAACAGCACTGGCTACTCTTCAGAGGTTCTGAATTCAATTCCCAGCACCCATATAGCGGCTCAAAACCACCAACAGAGGGATCTTTATGCCTTCTTCTGGCATGAAGTTGTACATGCAGATAGAGCACTCATATGCATACATAACAATAAATCTTAAAGAAAATACAGCAGGTCAGTAATGGGGTTTTGAAATACACAATTTTAATAGAAATATGACATGCATGCAAAAGATAGTTTAAAATGTAAGTATCATAACTAGTACGTACACACTACCTAGATCAAAAAAATGAAACTTGACAGATACTTCAAAGCCTTTTTGAGGGGCTAGAGATGTGACTCAGTGGTTAAGAGCACATGCTGCTATTACAGAGGACTGGAGTTCAGTTTCCAGCATCCAAGCCTGGTGTCCCCATTGCCCTTAACTTCAGCTCCAGGGAATCTGTAGAGACACTGCCAAGCTGAGTTACAAGGCACATTTGTTTGTTTGTTTGTTTGTTTGGTTGGTTGGTTGGTTGGTTTTGTTTTGTTTTTAATGCTGATCCTGGCTTTGAGTTTTGTGGTTACAAAAAGAAACCCCTGTTCTTTCATAGCACTGAGTAGAGTTTATCATTGTCACCTATGGAAGTCCCTAGTCCACATGAGTTTAAATGGGAAGCTGGCGATCTGGTACCAGAGACATGCTTTCTCAAAGTCCACTTTGATCAAGAGAGTCATTGGAAACAAGGATTTATTTTTTGGGCTTTAACCTTTACAGTGTGTTTTTTCCCAAGTAGCCAAACAAGCTGTAAGACTAATGTGTGAGTAGGCTGGCTGTGCTCATGGCTCTCAAAGGTCAATTGCATAGTGACACCCTTTGCTCCACAGAGCAACTGTGCCCTTTCCCCTACTTTCCAGAGTTACCTTCTGCCCTGCAGTCTGCTGGAGTGAGCCAGGTCTTTTCACAGAAGTCATAATCCCTCTGGGAGAGGCTATTTTTTTTTTCACATTAGAAAGTGTACACATAGGGGCTAGAGAGATGGCTCAGAGCAGATGACTACTCTTCCAGAGGATCCAGGTTCAATCCCAGTGCCCACATGACGGCTCACAGCTGTCTGTAACTCCATGATCTGACACCCTCAAACAGACATGCATGCAGGCAAGCACCAGTACAAATAAAAATAAAAATAAATTTTAAAAATGTACATATATGTTATTTTCTGGCTTGGGCAAAACTACTTAGGATGTTTCCTTTGCAGTTCAATGGATATAGTGACTGACTCACTGACTATCCTGGGGCCAAGGCTCCTTTAGAGGCTGCTGAGTTAATGTAGGCTCTCTGGGCAGCTCAGGGATTGACAGTATCAGATTTCCCTGGGAGAGCAGAAACCAAGGTCATCAGCCCTTGCCTTGCTCTCCGTTAGCTGCTGATGTGAGAATCCTTGATTTTAGCGTCATACAATGGAGCACCTCATTTTCTGAGTCGGAGTCAGTTTTTGTTAGGATAATGAAATGCTATCCTCTCAACTTTTTTCTTAAGTTTTAAAGTTGATTTTATTGTTTTAATTAATGTAATGTGTGCACATCAACGGTGCACTTGTGAGTCAGATGCCCCAAAGTTCAGAGGAGGTGGACCCCAGGAGCTGGAGTTACAGGTGGTTGTGAGCTATCTGATGTGGGTGCTGGGAATCAAACTCAGGGCCTCTGGGAGTGCATCTTAACCCCAGAGCCAACACTCCCTCCAACTTTAAGCTTTATTTATCTCCTTATTAGCATATATCAAATCACAATGCATTTTATTATGACAGTTTCATATTGTACACAGCATATTTTGATCATGTTTGCCTTTCTTACTATTTCTTATACTCTCTCCCACTGGCACTGATTCGCCTTCTTCTTCTCCTCCTCCTCCTCCTCCTCCTCCTCCTCCTCCTCCTCCTCCTCCTTCTTCTTCCCAAGTGACCCCTAGCCTCCCTCTCTGCTCTCTCCTTCTTTTCATCCATGATTTTCATTAGGATTTTTTAACAGGAGCACTGGTGAAGTTTATTTACAAGAACAAAAAAAGACAATGTTGCTCCATCAGCCGTGGACTGTATAAATCCTCAAGGAAGGATGGAACCTATGAGCCCTTCCCTCCTCTGTGACAAGATGGTAGACCCAATCTTGAGCAAGTAATTACAGCTGCCGTGAATGAAATAGTACAGCAGCCACTCTGTGCCTGGCAGTGGGCAGCGCTCAGCATGCCCCGTCCTCTGATCCCTTTGTCCCTTTCGTTCCTTCTATATTGTTTGATCCTTAGAGGGACAGCTATTCTCACTTAGACCATCAGCAGTCATTTATTCTCAGCACTTTGACAAGTCATAAGTATATGCAAAGAAGAAGACCCTCTGGCTAGAGCCGACCTCAACCCTGATCTATGGCACAAACAGCTAGAAGGTCATTTGATGGCACATCATGTACTTTGAGCAAAAACAATAGCTTCCAAACTAGGGCCCACTGACGTCCTCAGCACAGGTTTTGACCTGATGTAAGTTTCCTCTTGTGAAGTGTGTCTCAATTACAATCCCAAAGCAGTAGGTTACCTCATAATAGACTTACCACTGTTGTACCTGTGGGCAAATCTTGCCTGAACAGTCAGTATTGCCACACCCATGGTCCACCACAGCTGGCTAAGACTGTTGACATCTTTCTCCCCCAGCAGCCTGCAGTGCACCTTTTTTAAGTTTTAAATAGATAATGCAGAGTCTCAAAGACAGCAGAAAGGCTGCCAGGGAAGCAAGTTTATTTTTACACATTCCTTGAAGCTCACTAGGGAAGGTCCTTTGTTTTCATATTTGGTTTGATTTTATTCTATGTTTTACATGGTATGAGATAAATATGTGCTTTCAAAGATAGCATGCTCTACATAACATTCTCTCTTTTTAAATATTTATTTGTATGTGTATGAGTATCTTGCCTGCATGTGTTTCTGTGCACTGCATTTGTAAAGGCCAGAAGAGGGCACTGGATACCCAGGCCCTGGAGTTATGCTCAGTTGTTGCTGCCATGTGGGTCTCAGGAAACCCAGATCTTCTGGAGAATCAACTGAGAAATAATCCGCAAACGATACAATCCACCCTCTGCATACTATTCTGCATCCTGCATTTTTGTTGGTTTGGGTTTCTATTGTGGAAGTTTCTAGTCATATATGAAGGAGCAAATACAGGACTCCCATGTATTCATCAGTTCATTCTGAGCAGTTTCCAAGACTTGGCCACACATGCATCATCTATCTCGTTTCTACCTTCTTCTGCTCTTCTTTTTAGCTTAAACATCAGAAATCTGATTCCATCATCATTATCAGTGCTTCAGATATGTACCTCTGAAAATATTGCCTCTCACTGTTTTACATAGTATACCTTAAGATTGCTATATTTGTATTTCAGCATTTGTAATACTTAGGATTTTTTTTTTAGCCTTTCGCTTTATCAAAAATCCTGAAATATATACATATATATTATGTTTTACATGTATCTATTATGCACACATTTATACAATGCTGTATAAATGTCATTGTATCTCTAAGATAAATTTTTAGCTAGATGTGGGGGCCCACACCTTTAATATCAGAATTCAACAGGAAGAAACAGGCAGGCAGATTCCTGTGAGTTTGAGGCCAGTCAGGACTACATAGTAAGATCTTGTCTCAAACAAAATTAATTAATTAATTAATTAATTAATTAAATTAAGAGGATAAATTTCTGAATCAATGCGTATGTGGATTATAATTTTGACAGACCTTATAAAACTCCTTCCATAAACGCAGTTCTAAGTTATATCTCCACTAAGCAAAATATATACATTTCTAAGAGGGCTGTTAACTTATTTTAAAAATATATATATAAGAGAAATTGAACCTTAATATAATATAAGTGGTTATGTATTTTTATATATTTAATTGTTATTAATGTTTTTCCCTTTTAAAGTTTCTTTAGTAACCTGTATGTGTGGGTGTGTTTCTGTGTGAGTGTAGGTGCTTAGGGGTACAAACATACTATGTCCATGTCAGAGGACATCTCGGGGGACTCAGTTTTTTTCTGTGCTATGCTGGTTCCAGGCATTAAGTCCAGGTCATCTTGCTGGCCCAGTAGCTCCCCTTTTATGCACATGTGAACTGTCCATTAATATACTGTTCAACCATTGTGTATTGAATTGTTTGTCCTGCTTGCTTTCTTTTTGTTTGTTTGGTTTGGGTTTTTTCAAGACAGGGTTTCTCTGTATAACAGCCCTGGAACTCTGTCTGTAGACCAGGCTGGCCTTGAACTCATAGAGATCCGCTTGCCTCTGCCTCTCAAGTGCTGGGATTAACAGTGTGCACCACCACCGCCCAGCCTGGTTCTTCTTTCTTGTTGGTTTGCAAGAACTCTTTATTAATTAACAAATTATTTTATTTGATATGTACTGAAGATAATTTTTCAAGTAAATCTATTTTTATTTGAATTCTAAGTTTCACACCCCTTCTACTTCAACGTTAGTTTTTATTGTTCTCAATTATGTGTATGTTTGTATCTGTTTGTGTAGAGATGTGAACATGAGTTCAGGTGATGGCAGAGGTCAGAAGCATTGAATGTCCTGGAGCTGGTGTTATAGGCAGTTATGTACTGCCTCGTATGTGTGCTGGGAGCCAAACTCTGGTCCTTTGCAAGAGCAGCATGCACCCTTAGCTGCTGACCCATCCCTCCAGCCTTATGTTGTCTTTAAGAACAACATAATAACATAATAATATATTCCTTCGTCACAGCTTATTTTCCTCCTTTTTTAAACATTGGTAATTTTGAGCTACCTGGTCTTTATTTGAAATATGAAATGCTTGTCAGAATTTGATGCTGACTCCACTCTATTTGCTTCCCTAGTAGGGTGATAGAAGAAGTGCCACCTCAGTTCAGCTAAATTCCTCTTCAGTGTGCTCTTCCTGTACCTTGTGTGTTCTGTAGTCTGGTCAGGTTGTGACTCCAGACTTTACTTCTAATGGAAATATACTGAACGTACCTGAGTCCTTCCCCCACAGAATATTTCCAGTGACTAATGTGCTCATGAACATACAATGTTAAACCTTGAGACATTTCAAAGATGATGCTCCTAGACCTTTATCACTCCTGGTAGACAGAGCAGAAAATATCTGTCCAAGGCTTTCTTGCCTTTGACATGAGTGACCATGGCACCTGGCCTTGGTCCTGCATTTGCATGGTAGGCAGGCTGAGCTCAGTCTTTAGCTTCAGAAATACCTCAGGGAAGAATGGGAAGGGCTGCAGGAGTCTTGTGCGATCTAAAGCCTGTCTGTATGCACAGAATGAGAGGGATGTTCATAAGTGTGGATTAAGAATGAAAATCTATATCCAAAGTATGTATTTTTGTTGCCATATTTTAACCCTTCTGTTGCCCAAACAAGATATTCTACTCTTGAGGGCAAAGATGGATATTGTTTCTTTATAATATCCCCAACTTAGTAGATGAACAAACCACATCACAGGCATTCATTTCATTTATAAGTTGGTTGTAATAGTATTTTATACTTGAAGTTTAGGGTGCTGAGGGATAAATTTAACTCTAACTTCAACTCCATTTTAAATTATATAACATATATGTTATATAATGTATATCACACACACATATATATGTGTATATATGGTAAACTGAAGGTTTATCAGGCCTAATGCAACCTAACATAACTGTACACTATAACATAACGACTATCCATTATTTCTGCTTTGCCTATGCCCTAGTTTGCTTTTTGTTGATGTGACAAAGATCATGAGGTGGGAATTTGAGGTGGAAAGGATTTACTGGCCCTTTATTTCCTAATCGATCCCCATCATTGAGGAAGTCAAGGCAACAACACAAGCAGAGCAGGAACCTGGAGGTAGGGCTTGAAGCAGAGACCACAGAAGAATGCTGCTCACTGATGCTGACCTGTTCAGCCTTATACAAGCCATATATGACATCACCCACAGTGAGCTGGGCCATCCCATATCAGTCATGAAAATGCCCCCACAGACTTGCCTATGGACAATCTGATGAAGATATTTCATTCGAGGTTCTGCTTACCAGCTGATTCTAGATTGTGTCACATTAAGAAAAAAAAAAGCCATCATAGGCCAGCCCACATCTGATCCTTCTGTTCTGTAGAATGCTTATTTGGTTTAACATTGCTTTTGGAGATGCTAAAATAGTTCCTTTTACAAACATTGACTGAGCACACACAAAACCCTGAGTCTTTACTAAATGCTGTTTTAAGCCCTGGTTTAATTGTTTTCCTCTTCTGCTTTTTCCAGAATATTGATAGAGTTGTATTTGTTGGGAACTTTCTCCGTATCAATATGGTCTCAATGAAGTTGCTAGCATATGCCATGGACTTTTGGTCTAAGGGACAGCTGAAAGCACTATTTTTGGAACATGAGGTAGGTCAGGGTCACGGGGACTTAATTGTCCTACATGTATTTTGGGTTGACAAATGTATGAGTCAGGCCTGTGTATTTCAAAATTGATCAACTAGAAAATTATCCTTTAAACTTTGAATTTATTACCCCCCCAAAGTCATTTATACACTGGAAGCTTTCTTAGTCGACATTGGAGATTTGAAGATGGTTACTGAAATGAAAACAAAGTCATTTGGAAATGTGAATTATTATTATAATAACTATGGTGGGAAACATTGTATGGAAAATTCTTTAGAGCACTGAAAGTAGATTAATTAATTAAATGAACCAGCAGCCACACTTCTGTGTAGTAATGCAACACATGTGATGTAAGTGTAAAGAGATGTGCCTGTGATTGATGATGACATGATTTATTTAACACATGTAAAGTGTTCAAAATTATTTCTAGCATGTGTTAAGACCTCAGCAACTGCAATAAAGGTCCTGACATACTATAAGGTATAAGGGCCATCTATAAGGTAACAGGAGCTGTGTCTCTAGCTTTTTAGAGACTAGGTAACTAGTGGACTTGGTATATGTATGTCCCAGTTTTTTTCCCCCACCCAAGATGAGAAGCTGAGAGCTTGGGGAGGTCATTAGGTTACCAGGGCTGAGCTCTCTGGAAAGGAATTAGCATCTCTATAAAAGAGGCTCCTCTGCAATGTCAGTTTACAGTGACACTGCAGTCTGCCAGGAGCCCACCCCCAGCTTTGACCAGCATCTTAACTTTGGATTGGCCTCGCCTACAGAAAGCTAGGAAATGAAATTCTGTTGTTTATAAGCCACCTAGTTGTCAGTATTTTGTTGCATTTAGTAGTCCAATGACTAAGACACTATTTCCTAAAACAGTTTTAGAAACCTTCATTTCGTGGAAATAATAGCTTCTGTTTTATTGGGAAGCAGTGACACCATATGCCAGAAACAGCTCTATGTACTTTTCTATATATATAGATAATTATGCATTCAGATAAATTATAATTATTTGATCACTCAATCTTTTTACAAAGAGGTAAGCATTTGTTTGTTTTGTGTTGTAGGAGGTCAACTGCATAGCCTCAATTCTGTTAGACATGGGTCCTGCTTCTAACCCGTATCCCCAGCCATGAATTCTGTTTTTAACATTATAAATCTGTAAAGTTAAGGGCAGCATTTCTAGAACCATTACAGCAATACTTCTTTGGCTAAAGCTTGGAAACAATCCTACAGAAGTTCTCTGTTGTTTTGTAGGGTTATTTTGGAGCTGTTGGGGCCCTGTTGGAACTGTTCAAAATGACTGAGGCACAGTAGATGAAAGGACCTCCCCCCATGAGGATGAAGAAATGACAGACACTGCCAGAGAAGGTGACATCTCCTTGGGACAGAAGCCAAGCCACTGTAGTGGATGAACCTGCTGTATTTGTAAATAACTTAAAATCCTAGGTCTTTTACTCTTAGGTTTCAAGCTTATGATACAAAATGGGGAATATAATAATTTTTTTCTGTATACTGTATTTTTTAAAAAAAACGGAAATTGTGCAGTGTGGCCAAACCTACCAATTTCATGCATTAACTTTGAAAAGTTGTGTGATGTTTAAGGGGGGGGGCCTGAAATGGAAGCACTGTTCATTTTTCTTCTGGGGTTTACTGATCAGTGTGGTAATCTTAACTTCATTTAGTAATTACTCTAGGAGATTTTACCTTTACTTATATTTTTTCATGACGTTTCATGATTTGCTCTTGGTTTCAAATGAAACTACGAATCTGGCATGTTGCACTGTGAACACTTTGTTATTTGTTTACTCTCTTTTTGTATCCTTTCTGTTTTAGTGTCTTTGGACAAAAAAAAAAAAAAAAAGAAAGTCCTTCTGTTCTTGTCCCCTGTGATCTCCCTCTTATCTATCTATATGCTTTCCTTGTTGTAATTGCTCATGTCAATCAAGGTGCTGACCAACTCAACACAAAGTCACACACATAATCTAAAGTTCTAAAAATGTGACTGCATTGAGAAGACTTTAAAGAAAGGAGGTAATGAAGGTGGCAAACATTGGACATTATATGCAATTTTAGCGGTGTCTTCTTACCCCTCATAACTATAAAGTTTCACTGGATTTACTTTACACCACTCGATCATAAAATGTGTGTGCCATATGAATGACAGGAAATCTCCTTGTAAAGCTTGGAGGGGCTCCCATAGCTGATCTGGTCACACTAGATTTAGGGGAAGCCATGAATTGAGGTGTCAGGAATAATGATCTGTTTTGTACATGCTTGTACCTAGGACCCATGTAACAAGACATCATGAGTAATATTTTTTTTTAATTTCTGTTTTAGTATTTAAACTGAGATTTGTACTTTATTTCATTTCAAAACTTAAATATAATTTATGATACTCACATATACAGGCATTTCCTTCTGAAAGGGTTTCATTAAGATAGATGGGTCGCTTTCAAATGAGCATTTTGTTCACACACTGGAACACAAGATCTAACAATCCTTTGGATTGAGGGTACCCTTGCAAAGGCTTTTTGAAAGGCAATACAGTTTCTGCTTGGTCAGTCTTCACCTCTACCATGTGGAGCACCACCTCTCATTTCCATATCCTTGAGTCTTGAAGAAGTTGATGCTAATGGAAGAATTCACTTGTCTGGTTTAAATAAAGCCCGTTTCTGTTGGGATGTTTTTAGTGTATATGTTATTTCCATTTCTTATACCTCGTCTTTTTATGTAAAGTAACTGTATGTTGTTGTTGCTGCTGCTGCTTTTGTTTCTTTTCTGCTGCATAGCTCATAACATGAGGGTTTTCCCACAAGTGTTGTAAGGTCCAGACTGACTTCTCAGCTGTAGCTGTAGGCCTGTGTAGGGATTTTTTTTTTTAATTTAGCTTTATTGCTCTTATATTATTGACTGCTTAATGCCAAAGTGCCAGTGTGATATTTGGTGATTCTGAACCAGTATCAAACATCTTTCATCACATGTACATTTTGTTAACTTCTGCTTAGGTTTAAAACATTCAGTCAACTATGATGTTCTTGAGAGAGACATTATCTCCGTATTATCTATTCTAGTGCCTTTTGATGGTCTCTCCTTCCTTCTTCAGTCTTTCAGGGGACAGCAGACCAGAGATCTGAAGGTCATGGTTCTGCAAAGGAAACCAGGGCAAGTAACTGTGCCTATATATTTATTAATTATCTGAAATCACTTGATCTTTTATTATAAACACCCAAAACGTTGGAACTGGGTGTGGTGGTGCGTATTTGGAATCCCAGCACACAGGAGGTTAAGGCAAAAGAATCAGTGTAAATTCAAGGCCTGCCTGGGTTACATAAAGTTCCAGAATGGTTTGTATAACCCCCCTCCACCACCATTGGTATAGATGAATAAACAAATTTTCCATTAAACTAACAGCTAAGTGTTGGCTACATAGAGCTAGCCCATTTTTACAAGGGATTTTTCACATTTTCTTGAATTACAGAACTCTCTGTAGATTTGCTATCACAAAGAAACCTGGCAAGAATGATAATAATAAAATAGTTCTGTGCCATGTGCCATAAGGTTGGTGAGATGGTACAGAATGTAGCTTGGTACAGTAAGATAGCTTTGCTTTGACTGTGGCTAGAATCCTCTTGACACCTGAGTTTGTTTATCTGTAAAATACAGCAAGTACTTTTACATTCATATTTTCATGTGCAGGTTAGAATGTGTCATCCATTTTTAAAATGTTTTAATCAATGCACCAAGTCATTCCCTTCCCAACTTTCTCAGTTGTGATGAGTGGAGACACTTCACAGGACTCTGTGGCAGAACATGGCCACGGATCCAAAACCCCATGCTCCTAAAGTTTGCCATCACTATCCAACTTGGCAGCCTGAGCTGACTTGAGCATTATTTATCATGACAATAGGAATTCTCAGATACTCTGTAGCAAAACTGTTAATATATATGATTTCAGGGCACTTTTTAAGGGTGGTTAAGTGAGAATCATTCTGAATTTCAAAGTATATATAATCTTAAGAATTTCTGATAAGCATCAGTGGAAATGTGGTTGTATTCTTTGACTTTTGCTATACATGGATTCAGAATCCTTTTCTTGGGAACTGTTAATGGGTAATTGCATTTGATGTCACTCAGTCATATGAGGAGCATCACACAATTACTCCAAGTTACTTTAAAGAACTAGGAAGGAGTTGGAAACTAAGATGAACAGTATACATCCCTGCTGGCCAGCAGAGAAAACAGCAGAGTTGCAAAGCAAAGTATGTAAAGAGATAGAGTCCTTCATCCGTTGTTCTTCACCAATACAGCAATAAACAAATGAAGTCCCATGCTCACAAACCTTACATTCCAGAAGGAAATATATTACATATGTATATATAACAAATATATATAGCATTATATTACATTACTACTGCAAAGAAAAGGTTGGCTAAGGCTCATATTTCTTCTATTGAGAAGAATGGTTCTTTTTAGGAAAATGAGAAGGGAGGGGTCTCTTTAATAAGGCTGATCAAAGATAATCTCTCATTGGAGATGACCTCTGAACAGAGACTTGAGCAAAACTGGAAGCATACTAAATAGCTGGGGTGGGATGGGGAGGTGGTATTTTTTTTCCCACTCATAGCAAATGGGAGTGGGAGTTTAGGGCATCTGTAAGAGGCTTTATCATAAGGGGTAAAACATGGCAAGAGGACTGTGAAATTCAGTTTTAGGAGTAGCCCTAAATCAAGTTCCTACTTAGTACTTGTGAGAAAGCCCAAGGCTGCACCTGAAGAGGAGATGACGGGGCTGGAGGTTTCTCCTCAGTAACAGTGCTTGGGGAGGTTTCATGGAATTTTAACTGACTGTGTATCAGGAGAGGAGGCCTTCTCAGTTGAAGGAAGCTAAGTGATGAGGAAAGTGTGCAGGGGCCTGGTTCATAAATGAGACACTGGGTACTGAGAGAGAGAGAAAGAGTCAGCTACCTAGGGAGGGGCTTTTATTCCATACTAAAGATCTTAGATTCAGGATGGAGCCATTGAAGCATTTCAAATGAAGTTAGAGGCAACCTGGGTTCCAAGGAACAGAGCAGCCGTCCCCGTGAGAGAAATCTATAAACCAGTTACTTCACAAATAGATAACATCATTCTATTTTCTTGCTTTAGTGTGCCAGACTCTAGAAATACCTGCACAGTGGACCATGTTTTCTCTGTAGCTATGGAGGGCTACGACTCCACTATGAATTAGAAGGTTCTGGAGCCAAGGTTCATCCTATTAAGCTCTTATCACTTGCAGGAGTTGTTATATGGAAATGAATTTTCTCCCAGTGATCAGGAGATGATTCTAAATTTCTGAGAAAGATTTGTACAGTGTACCACGTTTACTAGCCCTGATAGGTGCTTATTTGTTCAGTCTCCATCATTTTAAGTTTTACTGAAAACTCAAGACCCAGGAAGCACATTCTGCAGAAACCACAGATCTGGCTTTGTTGGGCTTTCACTCTGGGAGGGTGATAGGCATTGTGTGTGTGTAAGCCAATACACAGGAAGTGTTCAGAGCATTATGTGCTCTGAAGAGAGGGAGACATGGAATAATGGACAAGGAGAAAGACCAGATGTTCTTGGTGTTCAGGTATAATTCAATCATGGCCTCAGCTTTTGGGAATGACATTCTCACCTTGCTTTCCTTTTTTAAACTAATCATTTCATGAAACAGTTTTATTTGAATTGCTCACTTGAATCACCACTGTCAATACTTTACCTTCGGAATCGCTTCATTGTTTCCAGTGTATAACTCCAGCCCTTTGTGAATTTATACAAGATATGTTGATCTTTTCTTTCTCAGCCAACTCACTAGCACTTTCTCTCATAATGAACTCAGTTACTGTAGTCTCTGAAAGGAATCTACCATCGATACAGTGTAACCATTTCTGTAGCACCCTTTCAAGTCAACCTTGGGAGGCTGCTTGTCAAGGATGCATCAATTGCAATATTGCAAAAAATAAACTTTGCTTTTAAAAAGTCTCTGGCTCTTTCTTTCCTCACTAGTCACAGATTAACACAGAACCTCCTGATCTAGAATTAGCTGAGATGACTCCGTTTTTTCAGCACACTGTTTTCAACCAATTGCCAAGAAGTCATCTTCTTTTAAAGTATTTTCAAGAAAAAAAAGTGTCATATACATGCAGTTTAACTCAGATACACAAGACTGGATATGAAAAATGGAAAGAGCCTGGTTTTTCTTCTTGTTATTTTATTTAATCATTTTGAGCATACTGGCTTACCAGGAATAGGTAAAGGGGCAGTAGCAATGTTTTTTTGAGTATTTGAATGTCTAAGTGTCTGTGTGTGTGTTTGTGTGTTTGTGTGTGTGTGTGAGAGAGAGATTATAATGGCTTAGCAGCTGTGGTCCCACTAGTCCAACAATGGCTATTTCTTGACAGAAAAGCTAAAAATCTGTAGTTGTTCAGACTATGAGATTGAGCATTGCATCACTCCCAATTATGTGTCAGAATCGCAGGGCATTTCTAGAGTCTTCATTCTATGTTGGACCTGAAGCAATGGCTTCTAATGTCAGCAGAGAACTGCGTTAGCAAAAGGGTAGATGGGCTTGTCGACCACGAGGACAAAAGACAAAGCAAAAGCTTCCTTTTTTTAATGTCCTTTTAAGTAGGCTGCCACCAGAAGGTATGGCTCAGATTTAGGGTGGGTCTTTCGGCTTCAAATGATCCAGTGGAGAAAATCTCTCTTAGGTGTGCCCAGCTGCTTGGGTTTTAGCAATTGATAAACCAAGATTAGTTCTCAAGGCCAGTGTACTCTGTTTCTTAGATGAGGCCCAAATGAGGTAGGACTTCAGGCCTCTCTATGATCTGTTTTTTTTTTTTTTTTCTTATGTTAATCTTTTTTTGTTGTTTTTTTAAAGTAATTTTTTTTTATTTAAAAAGTTTGTTTTCCTATACCCACCATTGTTCCCTCTCCCTTCCTCCTTCCCATCCTCCCTCAGCACCCCCCCATCTTATGCTAATCTTGATGTTTGAATGTCCAGGCCACACTCTATTGCTTTGAGGTTTGAGAGATAAAGTCTGAAGGAGTGGAGGTAGGGGATTATTTAAGTAAAAATTATTTTAAAAATATTATCAAATAGAATAATCACAAAATTATTTCATGCCGCATACATGGGCAATGAATGGGTTCATAGGCTGGGGCTCACCTGGGCTCTATCTGCTCTCCAGGCCTATGAACTTGAGGTTTAGACTGATCAATGGTGAAACCTCAGGTTTTTGTTTTTTTTTTTCTTGAAATATTTAGGTAAGATCTTTATTACATTTTATATATCTCTTTCAATATATTTCAAAGTTTTCATTATCTTATTCTCCATATTGCTTCTTTGTTGCAGTTTATCCTTATGTGGTCCAATGGCAGCATATGTGAATCCTCATGGATACATACATGAGACACTGACTGTGTATAACGCTTCCAACCTGAATCTGATAGGTCGGCCTTCTACAATACACAGCTGGTTTCCTGGGTAATATGGTTGTGTTCACTCCCATTTGTTGACTCTTCATTTAGTCTTAAATGAATCTTCATGACTCCCACTGTTTGAAATAGAGCTCACTTTAGCTCTTCTTTATATAACTTAGAAGCTCATCTTTTTCCATTTGGTAACCACTTTTCTTCCACTGTTCACGCAACTGCTGTAACAGGGCCCCAATTTCCTTCCCTGAAGAAATGCCCACTTTCCTGATGTTATGTCCACTCACAGGGAACAGCGGGACAGACCACTGCTGCATCTCCTTGAGCAGACCATGTTCTCCTTGGTACTTCAACAGCTCACACACACGGGCAGTTGCATCCGGTTCCTTTGAATCTATAACGAAGTCTTGATATGGTTTCAATGGTTCTGAACTATCTGTTGCTTTAATCAAGTCTTTCCTGTTTTTAACTATAAATAAGCCCAAGTTTTTCTCTTCTTTTGAAATTTTCAATCTCAAATCCAGCTTTGTGACATCATCTTGTACTTTGAATAAAGAAGCCAAAAGAGTCATTGGTTTTGGTGAAAA